>CAEGAE010017203.1:0-15390 GCA_903067095.1 Girardinus metallicus
GGCTGAAACCTCAACCTCCAACGGTCTCTCAGTGGAAGAATAGAGTGAGGGAGGTATACCATATGGAACAAATTACATCTAAATTGCAGATGAAAAGTGACATCTTCTTAGAAAAATGGTCCCCAATTCAAACACTCATTTCATATCACAGTTGATGGAGATTACGATCGATAAATAGGAGATTCTCACCTATATATATATATATATATATATATATATATATGTAATTTTTTTTTTCTCTCTTGTATCTTTTTTTAGGCTACGGACAAACAATGCCTCTTATGGAACACAATATGTAAAGTTGGTAAAGTTGTACATGCAATTTGTGAAATATATGTATGATGTATGTGATGTGATGTGACTCGCACTGGAAAACCTGAATAAAAAAGTTAAAAAAAAAAAATAAAAAGCTAAAGTAGGCTAAAAAAAAAAAGTCATAGTAGCATCTTGGCTAGCACTAGTATGTTGACCTACAGTAACAGTTTATGCTGAGAGAAAAACCCCATGCAAAAGCCAATATTAGCATAAAAGTTGAGAATTATATTATAATTTCCAATTCTGTCACAGGACAGAGTTGGTCCTATTGCCCTGGTGTTGGAACAGCAGTAGTAGAAATACAAGTAAAAGTAGCATTACCAGTGGAAGTAACATAGGGTGAAATAACTGCCATTGCTCCCTTAAAAGGTAGCATATAGCTTGTGTGTGTGAATTTCAGCCCATGTTCACCTGCATGAGGGGGAGACAGGGCAGCCAGCTTATTGCAGAACTTTAAGAGGCAAGACATGTCTCCGAACAACTCTCAGTATCTTAGAAACCGTAAAAGCTATGGATTTTACTTACCTACTGTTTTTATATTTTGTTTTCGAAATATAATATTAAAGGTACAAAATTGTGTCAAACATGGTGGTAAATTAGAAAAAAAGAAAGAAAGTTGTCTTAACTTTGTCCCAAACTGTCCCGTCTATCGGAAACTGTAAGGGCTATTAACATACACCATAACTATAAGGAAGGATTAATGAAGAATCATGTCAAGATTCATCCATATACATTTTTCTGTCTTTGAGCTTGACGATATAAAAATGATGATGCTTCATTTTAGGCATTCTCAAAAGAAGGCAATTTTGAGAAAATCAGATTTGCAGGCCTGGAACAAACAAAATTCATGGGAAAACTAACAGTTATGAAAAAAAGTGAATACATTGTGAGTGTCAGGAAACTTTGTACTAAAATTGGTACAAAATTTTTGTTTCTATGTCACATCATTTAGGAGACACTGTATAACATTACAAAAACACGTTTGAAGCCACTTTGGGTTTGCAGATTTTTTTTCTCTGCCACAATGTATTTTTCCTTTTCCAATTTTGGTGCATCCTGACGATCTTAGCCAATTTCCCAGAAAACTGTAAATCCCACATCAATGAGTGTTACATTTTCTGAGTCCAGACATAATTTCCTGTGTTTTGATATATAATACGTATAGAAAGAGTGAAAACTGCACGTGTAAGCAGAAGCTGTTTGGGGAGGAGCATAAGATACCAAAAGTTAATGGTATACACTAGCAGTTTGAGAATTCCACCAATGAAAACCACTATAAGGCTGAATTCTGAGAAAAATGGGATCATGAACATGAAGAGGGATTTTATGAAAATGGTAAAAGATATGAAAGAGTTGAAACAAACGGATGTAGTCAAAGTCCATCACTACATTAAAAATAGAAAGCTGTTTCTAGGTGTAAGAATGTGGAAGAAGTAAAGTTTGCAAAACAGGCAAGTTTTAGCAGGATTTATTTGGTTTTCCATTTATTTCAATGTGGAAGAGAAATTCCTAAAAAGCTGATTATAAAAAGTATAAAGGTTGTGGATACCAAAAGTTATAACAGAAGGAGCAGAATAGCATAAAAGTTAAAAGAAACTAGAAAGTGTGCACTTTCAGTGAAAATGCAAGTGTGAATGCTGAATGCTTTTTGTGAAAATTGCAAAAGCATTTGAAGCTGACTGCTGTACCTTTAATCCAAATTACCTCTCTGCTGACTTGCAGAAAGGTAAGAAATAGTACATTGCAGTGTGAAAAAAAACCATATGAAAGCCAAAATTTACTAAAAAGCTAAACTAGATAAAATAGTAATGATAGCATCCAGACTATTACTAGCATGTTGAATTACAGTGACATATTCCATCCAATGTGAAAAAAACATGTAAAGGCTAACATTTGCTAAAAAGCTAAAGCTGGCTAATAAAATAATGCTAACATCTAGGTTACAACTAGCATGTTGACCTACAGTGACATACTTCATGCTGAGTCAAAAAAACCCATGTAAAAGCTAAATGTAACTGTAAAACCCAAATAGCAATTTAGATTATAATTCTCAACTTTGCCACAGGAGGGAGCTGGTCCTGTTGTGCTGGTGTTGGAATAGCAGTAGAAGTAGCATGGCATTAACTGCCATTGTTCCCTTAAAAGGCATAGTCATGAATACTTAGACGCCTCATAGAGCGGGTCGGCCCGTTTCTGCGATACGTCACAGCGTCCGCCATATTGAATGTGACTTATGTGCCAGTAAGCTAATACATGTAAATGGACCGAACTTCACAAAGTATTTTAAGTTAATACCTGTCATTGACACATTCTCTCTCACACACCAATATATTTGGTAACCAAAAAAGCACTAAGACCGAGTTTCTAACTTTTGATGTGATTATTTAAGTGTTTTGGGGAATTTCTAAATAAAGAGTACAATCTTTTTATTTGACAGCAATGATTGACATTGATGAACACACACACACTTTTACAGTGTTTTATTGAAGTACGTATTTACATAATTCCATAATTTAATGTACTTTTAATGTTTCAAGACAAGAAAAAAAAATCTATTTTCTTGTATTTATTTTTTCATATTTTATTGATAAATCAGTCATTGTCAAACATTAAACTACATATTTTTCTTACTTTTTTTCTGGAAAAAAATATTTATTACAGTATATGTCAAGAGCATGTCACCCTTTGCTAAAGACAGCAAAGAGTAAAAAATTTTTAAGAGTAAATTATTTTTATTTCATTACATAAGCTGTATTAATGCACTAACACTTCAGACTGAGATATTTAAAAATACACAAAAAGTGAAAGAATAAAAGTGTGCAATTCACACCTATAGTGTGTACTCCACTGAGTCAAGAAACATGTAAATGTTAAAAGAATAAAGAGAAACAGGATCTCAAGATCATGAGTGCCTAGAGCATTCAAACTATTGAGTTCCTGTTTTTTACTAAGTGTGCATTTCTAACTGACTTTCTAGTTAGAAAGTGTGCATTTTTTTGCAAAAAGCAAATATAAATGCTGAATGCTTTCAGTGAAAATGGCAAAAGAGTTTGAAGTCAACTGCTGAAGACTTGCAGAAAAGTAAGAAATAGGCAGAAGCACCAGCACAAATCATAATCCTGCAACAGAATGGGTGGAGTAACAGGAGTAAAAGCTTTTGCACAACGCTGGGATAGTAGAGTCGTTGATGACCTCTAGTACCAGGTAAGCCCAGGTGGTTAACTCCCAGGGGCCACTCCAACCTTCTTCTTTTGCCAGTTCTTTAGTACTGGCAGAAGTACTAAATCTGCCAGTACTAGATTTAGTACTAGATTTAGTACTGGCCCTGGGTATCGATGGTCCTGGGCCACGATATCCAGGGCCATCGTTGGTGGATGACGGTCTGGATGGCGGAATACATGGAAGATCACCGGAGAATATGTGGTATTCACTGGTGGAAATGCTGCCTGTATTCGAGCAGGGTCATACGGCCATGCCGCGCAAACAGTCTTCCACAACGTGTCATGTGGTCCTTCTTTGGTCCACAGCAGATCATCTGTCTCCATGGTGCCCTCTGGAGTATTGGGCAGTGCAGATGGCCCCGTAAACCATTATTTTCTTTATCTTACTGCAACCAGTTGCGGTTTGTTTCCACAATTCTCAACATAGGAGAGTCTTTAGTTCAGCGTGATAATGGGTGAGCCAGTTCCTTTAAGGAGAGTGAAGTTTTACAGCCGTATTCTAGCTTGACAGTGGATAAATAATACCCTTATTGTGTTGGAATAGGGTTGGCATAGTTTGACAGAGGAGCCCCATACATTTTGAAAGGGCGCAAGGGACTAAAAAATCTCCTCACCTGCCAACCCTCGGCTTGACCGACTGGGTTCATCTCCCCTTTCCTCACTTGGTTAGTGCAGGACGAACAGTACTTGAGGTCGCTGTCCCACATACAGCAGCACCTTCTTGACTCTCCTATCAGTCCCCACTGAGTTTCCAAAACGAGCCGGGGTAGAATGCATACTCGGTAACTTCCACAGATAATGATGTCCATCACTTTGACTGGAGAGATGGGAAGGGATCCAATCTCATCTGATGTTGCAAAGGGGTGCCTGGGCTTGCCGCAGCCTGGTCCCTCCCAAGTGAGAGGGAGTTGATTGGGTGTTGAGCAAATCGGGCAGCAATATTTGTCTTTGCTCCACATCAACATTTCTCTCTCTTCAGACAGGATTCCATTTTTAGCACATTCCAATTTTTTTCAGGGTTCTTCCTGTCCAGATCCCTGAATTTGTTCTACTAATTACAACCTCCCCTTTCACGGTGGCCCATCTGAGGTAGGGTGGATGGATGCATGATTCACTGGCCATTTCACTGGTTTCTGGTCTTTAAGTCAGGAACTGGCTTGAGTTGCTCTATTCCTTGGAGCCCCTTCTTCTCTAGCAACACTGTGTTTCTGTCCAGTACTTGCTTAATGATGTCTGCCGTTTCAAACTTCGGCTTCACTGCTGCATTCACAGGCTGTTCTCTTGCTTTGACCCACACGCGGTGTCCCGCATGGAATGGCACTTTGGGCGTCAGCTTCCTCTTTTCGTCATTGGAGCTCCGCCCACTTCCTTTGTGGTGAACGGCCATTGGTTGAGCTCCATCACAGGGGCAGGCCTTTCAGCTCGGTGTCTGTCATTCAGGGCCTGCCCAATTTCCACCACTTTGGTGCTCCAGCTGTTGGTGTTAGCATTTTTAGCTATCCAGTTCTTAACTAGGCCTTTGGTGCGTTCGACTACTCCATTTGCCTGTGGGGTGTATGGAGGTGAGTAAATCCGCATTACTCCAAACCTCTGACATCATTGGTCTACCTGTGAATTACCGAAATGAGTCCCATTGTCCGTACGCAGCTCTTTTGGGATCCCCAGGGCACTGCATACTTGCTCCAGCATGCCGACAACCCTTTTGCTGTTTGCTTTCCTGGCTGCCTTCACGGTTACAAATCCTGACATGGAGTCTACCAGCACTAAGAGGTACTTCTCACCTCTTTTCCCTGTTATTCCCATGGGTCATGCCACATCCATGCAAACCGAACCCCAGGGAACTGTGCTCTTGATGTTAACCCCTCCATCCGCTGCCCTTGGCGGCCTGTGTTGTATTGGCCACACAGCTCGCAGCCTCTCAGCACTCGTTGGACTTAACTCACTGGGATCCAAAGTTCTTGCTCTTCCAGCTCCTTATGGGTAGGTCGTATACCTGCATGTCCTAGGGCCTCATGCACACTCCGCACGGCCTCATCCACATACTCTTCTGGGATGTCCAGTCCTCTAGGAGTGCTGTACCTCTTCTTGATGCCAACAGAGACTATTTTTCTTTGTTGGATGTAACAGTCCACTTCATCATTTCCATGCCAATGAGCACCTTCATTCGTGTGTGCTCTTTGATGCTCGACTTTGAGCTCTAGATGCATTTTCAACTCAGCAATCTCTGTGTGCCACTGGCTTTCCCTTGGCTGTCTCAAACCCATTTTCTTCCCAAATGAATAAGTCTTCTTTAAGGGCTTGTGCACAATAAAAGCTGTCTGTGACTAACCTTGCACTTTTGATTATTCTTTTCACTAGTTCCAGTAGTCCTTCCAGAATTGCAGTTACTTCTCCTGCATGGGCACTACCAGGGGCTTTTCCTTTTTGTCGGCATCTCTCTTGGCCGTCTTGCTTCAGGATGAACCCCCAGTATGCCATTCGGTCTGATCCTTTTCTTGATCCATCGGTGTAGAGTGTCCATTCTTGGTGTCCTTCTGTCTCAGGTGGTACCGGCGGTCGTTTCTTGTTTGTGGGTTGTGCTGGTCCAATTTCAAGCTCTGGGTCTAGCAGGATGTCTTCCCATCTTCCCTACTGGGCATTGGTTGCTTTGGTACTTTCAACTATTCCTTTTCTTAGATATTTATGTACCTGACTTTCTGTGATGACTTTAACTGGCTGTCCTTGTGCTAAATCCTTTAGCGCACTCTAGTATCGAGCTAGCACCACCAGCTCCTTTTCTTCTTGTGGGTATTTCTTCTCAGTGGAGGTCAGCATGTAGCTCCAGAGTAACCAATCCTCCATTCTCATTACTCACTTTGATCATGATGTCTTCATTCTCACAGCTGATTTCAGCCACCAGTCTGTCTGACAGGCTTCTTGGTTCCAGCCTTACAGCCGCTTGTATTGCCTTTCTCAGCTGTTCAAGGTTTTGTTGATTTTCTGCTTTTCAAATCCAGGATCTTTTGGCTTCTGGCTCATCATCTTCACTTTTCCTGAGGCATGCGTACAATGGTCTGGCATACTTCTGATAGTTGGGAACATTGGTCTCTGACATGGTCCCAGAAATTTCTGCAATTCATTCTCTGATTGCGGTGGTTGAATGTTCATGAGTTTTTCTCTGTATCCCTCTGAGAGTCCCAAGTCAGTGGTGACTTGGAATCCAGATAATTTACCTGGAACTGTCCAAATGGACTTTAGGTTTAATTTCAGGCTTGCTTCTGTTTGTCTTTCAA
The DNA here is from genome assembly GCA_903067095.1 of Girardinus metallicus. Lineage (NCBI taxonomy): Eukaryota > Metazoa > Chordata > Actinopteri > Cyprinodontiformes > Poeciliidae > Girardinus > Girardinus metallicus. The sequence continues at coordinate 6,809 of CAEGAE010017203.1, forward strand.
TCACTTTTTGCAGCCTTTCCAGATGTTCTTCTGTGTCGTCGGCAATAAACACATCATCAATGTACAGGGTTGCACCCACGTCTGCTAGTACTTCCATTACTGCTGACTGAAACACATTTGGGGAGTTCTTGTATCCCTGAAGCAACCTTTGCCACACATAGCTCTTGCCCTTGTGGGTGAATGCTGTTTTGCCTTGCGATTGTCCGGCAAGGCGGAGAGAGAAAAATCCATTTGCCAGGTTGATGCAGGACATGAACTTCTTGACTTGGAGAGTTTTCAGCGCTCCCTGTGGCTTGATCAAACTGGCTCGGTTCGCTATTGTTCTTCGATTCAGTACCTTGAAGTTGATGACTGGTCTCCAATCCCATCCTGCCAATTTAGGTTTCTTCACCGCCTGGATGGAGCTGTTGGTGATGGGGTTGAACTCCTCTCTGCTGATTTCCAAAGCGCTCAGCTCCTTCACAATCTTGTCAATTTCCTCAACTGCTCCCGGGTTTAGCGGGTAGTGTTGGACAGGCGAGTGAACCCCACCTTCAATGTGATGAACAAACTTGGGGACTAAATCCCCACAATCATTCTTGAACCGTGCCACATGCGCTGTGGCTATGATTTCACGCAGCTTCTCCTTCCCAGCCGGGGAGAAGTCACTCTCTGCGAGCTTCTGTTCTGTCACTTCTGATATGTTGACAGGATTTTAGCAGTCTTGTGCTTCTGGTTTGGGCTAAGTGGGGCCGACTTTCACTAATCTGGCTTTTAGGCTTGTTAGTCGTCGCTTAAGGGTACGATGATTTATTTTCTTTTTGCTTAGTTCTTCCAAATTTTTTGCTGTGAGAAGGTTGTAGGTACCCTTCACCCAACCTACTCCTTTCCAGGTCCCATATGGCATTTCTTCGATTTTCCCGTTAGCAAATTGAACTTTTAGGTGTCCTGTCGTCTCCAGGTCTTTGCGGGTCATAGACACCTTGGCTCTGGTGTCCACCAGGTAGGGTACTCCTTCCACTTTTGTATAGATTTTGTCCCCCTTCCAGTAGGCATTTTCCAGGATGACCCGCGACCCTGAGTCCATTACTTTGAGGACCCCTCAGTCCCGGAGTTATGGAGGGCCTTCCTTTGTTCTGGGGTTAACTTGTTGTAATCTTCCCTTGACAGAAATGTGCTTTTCTTCGGCTGGTTTGATGACGCCGACTGGCCGGAGAACTTTTCCTGTGGTTCTTGTGCCTTTTGCTGGGGTAGTCTGCTCTGGAAGTTGGATGATGGTTGCATGCTGGTCTTGTTCTGCATCTTTACTTATTTCTTTCTCTTTTCTTCATAATAATACTGCTCCAGGTCGTAAGCGTGCACTGCTTGGTCGATCTGGGCAACTGTTGTATTTCTCACTAGCATCTTTACAAACATCATTTCGCCTCTTCTTCCCTTTGTCACCTCGTGCAGAACCTTCACTTACCTTGCTGGGGGGATTCTTTGGTTGAAGGCATGCCAGACTGGCATTAGCCGGTTCCCTCTGTCCAGGTGTCTCTTAGCTCTTTTAACCTGGGAATCTTTGTCATTCATGTTTTCCAGCACCAACCTTTCATAGTGACTGCGCGGACTCGGGTCCAACCAAGTGGTCTGCTGTTACATGGGTCAACCACAGCTTTCTGGTGCCGTCATGGTCAGTTGAAGCCATCACCATTGGCCACACATCTTTAAGATAGTCTTCATTGCTCTCATCCGTTCTTTTGTCTCTGACCAACGTTTTCAGCTTCTTGAACTCACTAAAGGCCTCAAGGCTGGAGCTGGATTCTAGAGGCTGGACCGACGCACTTTTCTGAGTTGATGATGGGGTTTGACAGATTGGTTCTGCCGATTCCACTTGTGGTACTCCCTCATCATCTGACGTCCAGCTTATGTCGTGTTTCTCGTGCATACTTGAAGGAGGCTTTCTTCAGTCGCTGTAGCATCACATCGTGCATAATCCCTATGTAAGCTGATCTGAAGATGGCGGTCAAGGGGTGGCAAGCCACCAGTGTAGAGCAGGAAGGTGTCATTAATACGTTAGCCCACTCACTAATGGTTGCCCCCACCCCGAGGATGACTCAGGCCTCCAGTCGGCTGGACCATTCTGCTGGAATCTGGTACTCTGTTTGGCCAACTTCTGGCACGTATGCATGCCGTCCGTATTTAGCTTGAACGGGACCCCAGATCAGGTTTCTCGCCATTCTTTCGGAGGGTCTTTCGATGTCAAATATCTCCATCTCCTTCTTCTGTCCTCGATGTTGCCCTGTTCAAAGGGGTTTGTACTCGGTAGGCAGTTGCTTCGGGCTGGAGAACACACTTTCACGGTCGCTTTCTCCTTCTTCCCCCTCGAAGCCTTCGTGCTGGGGCTGCTTCTCCTCTTCTGAGTCGCTGATGTACTCATACTGCGGTTGTCAGAGAGGTTCTCTATTAAGAGAGTTCAGTGGATGAATCTTAGCTGGTTTCATCAGTCCGTCTTCTTCGTCAGCTGACTGTTCATTCATCATTTTGCCGAAGTCAGGGTCGCTCTGCCTGTTTTCATTCTGGTCACACACAACCTCCTTGACATATCTTGGTGTTTCAGAGTTCAGTCCGATCGAAGAGGCTTTTAACTTTTTCCTGATTGGTTCCACTGTTCTGGCTTTGTCGGCCTAGGTGGTGCTTGGGCAATGTTCATTTTTCAGGCTCACGGGAGGAAGCTTCCTGATCTTGGGGGTGATCTGTTGATGTGTTGCTGCTTTTCTATCTTGGCTGCCATCCGTAGCCCTTTATCTCTCTAGTGGTGATGCTGAAGAGGATCGACCACTATCATCACTTCTCTGAAAATGAAGAGATAACTGTTGGTCTTGGCTATAGTCACCACTCTGCTCTCTGCAACGGATTGGGTGGTGCCAAATCCACCCAAAAACGTAGCCAGAAATCAAAACAAGAAAAGTCTTTCTGATAGAAGAGTTGGTTTCTGTCTGACAGCGACAATCATGGCTCTGAAGCCATGATCGACAGCACACTCATCACCACTCGTCCTTGCATACTCACCACCACTCGTCTCATGCCTTCGTTGTTGGCTGCCACAAGTCCTCGTTCGAGTCCATGCCAGATCTTTCTTCAGTAGTATTTGATGTTATTGCCCTTCTTGTAGGTATCGATCGGACAAGAACTACTACACAATAAGGGAGATTGTAGCCATTTATCATAATTATATCTCCCATAGCTCTATGCTGTTGGTAGCCTGCATCAGTCTTGTGTCTAGCTGGTAACCTGAACCGGTTTTTGCTTTAAGGTTTGCTTACAGTTGTGGATCTTGTATCTGTCATTAGTGAACACTATCAGGCTGTCACCTTCAATGTCCCAGGGTTCTCCAACGAACCGATGAACTTTAAGCCCAGTCTGCATTTTGACACAGATGGGTTCTGGGGGTAGCGCTGTCAGCTCACGAGCCATTATTCGGAGGCCTGATTTCTGGGTCGCTTTTTTAAGTTCACCAGGTCCCCACAACTCCTTTCCCGAGTCGTCTTCTCCATCATCGGAGCTGCTCCCAGGCAGGCCCTTGAGAGACCCAGTAGCTTCCTCTCTGTACTGTGGACCGTGGGATGGAATTAGGATCTTTGGGTTCATTGAGAGGACCACCTGCTGGCAGCTTCAGCTAGTTGTTGCTCAAAGGTTAAGTGATGGGGTTCACCTTCGACTCCCCATCTTGGTGTTCTTGAAGAGCCTTCTTGGCCTTGCGCTGGACCTGGCTCACATCCTTTTTCTTTGCTGCTGTCCAAGTTAGGTCTACCGTCGCAGAAGCCACCGGTCCCATCTATCCCAGCTCCCTTCTGCGTCGGGGTAGATGTGCACGAAGTGCTCCGTTGTCGGCCCCAGTGCGTAATGTTCTTGTAATGTTCTTGAGTAGGGATGAGTTCAGGCTGCTTTGGCTACTAGCTTCACTGTCTGGATCTGGTCAATTATCCTCAGTAAAAGCTCTACCTCACCTGTGCGCTGTACAGTTGCTGCGAGGGGGGTGACCAACAACTCTACTTCCTTAGAGTTGTCACACTAAGTGAGCTTTTCAGAATCACACTTCCGTTTTTACACATTTAAAACATGGGCCCTCATACTTTTATTCAGAACCTCCCCATGTTGGGTGCCAAAAATGTTATTGCACAATAGCCAGCCCTGCCCTAAACTTCTCAACTCCAATGGACTGACTACTGACCAGCTCTCCATCTAATGGGTCCGGAAAATCTCTACAACCTCGAGTCTTACTCTGAGATAAGTCTAGACAAGATGATCTGTTTAAGCTGGCAGCGAGAGAGACTCATCTAGCTTTAACTACCTTCATCCAAAAGTTATGACCTTTTTCAGTTAATGAAGCAGTCAGTTGAGTAGCCCTGCAATTGCATAACTCCAAAAACCACTCGTGTTAACGGTAGTTCTCTCTCTATTAATAACGAGCACTTGTTACTGGCTAGATAGATTTTAGTGACTCTGCATAAGCCCGAAGGTCATTATTTTATCAACACTAAAGAGACGTCTGAAACCATCACATTTCCAGACTCATACTCATAGATTTTATATTAGTTAGAAGAACCATACTCAATGAATGACTCAATTAATTTGACTGTCCACAAATCTCAATTAGAACTGTAAGAGAATTGAAAGGTAGCTAATCTCTCAAATATATAAGTAAGGACATAATGCACAGAGACGGAATTCTTGCTTACTTGGCCACAGGCGAGTCGGAGATTTATTACACACCACGTTTTTATTTTTATTACACAAAAAATAAAAATCTACTCAGCTATGAAAACTTCCTCACCATAACTTCATCAGTTTTGCTTGAACATCATCCTTCAGCCCAAGGCCAGGATAAAGAGGTTTACAGAACATGGTCTGTTCTCTGTGGAGCAGCACCATCTCTTTAGAGATGCTGTAAAAAGCCAGCGTACCTCCCCTGTAGTCCAGGTACACACCAACCCAGGAGGTCAGAGGATTCGTCTTACAACTTCATCAGTACAAAAACCAAAAATCTCCCTGTATTCTTAACATCACCCTGTTTTATACAATCTCATTCTCACTGGTGTGATATGGGAAGTTTGGACCAATAGCATTACTAGTCTTGATTTGCGTAAGGATCCTGGCAAGCTCTAGACTAAGTGTGTGTTGAAATATTTGGGACCTATTGATCTCAACATCTGCTCCATTTCAGATTTCCTGAATAAGCCAACTCCTCACAAATTGTTGTTCTTATATGTCCAAACAGCATTCTTTCCAAGTCATATTTGGTCCTACTTTGCGCTTTGCACACAAAGAAGGGGAAGGTCCAGGTCAGTTTGACCCAGAGAGATGCCAAGAATCCTTTAGTAAAAACAACTCCATAAATAGTATTTCCTCTCTTACAGAATTTTAACAAATCTTTATTTAGCAAGCATTAGCAGGGGTAAGCAGCAACAAATTTAATCAATTCAGAGATGAGAAATTTTATACAAGACTAATAGAAACCAAACTCACTTCTTCCTATCATTATTCCCTAAACTGTATCACTAATTAACTAAGAGGCTTTGGGATGCAGTTCAACTCATACCCAGATAGCGAATGATCTTGGCAACAGAAGGCTGTGCAGTCCTTGGTTTGGGTCTTTGTATGGCAAATTCCTCTTCTGAATGGAAACAAAGCAGAACTGGTTGCTGTCCTTCGAATTCAGTCCTTTTCCACTAGTGATCTTTGTCCATCCACCAAGTCTGTTGCGGCAGCTTTTAAGATCTTTGGGTAGAGCGCAGATTGGCAGTTGAATCAGGGACCAGGGTTGAGGGTCAGTTGGTTCTATCCCCATCTAAGAGTGTGAAGTCTTCACTTCCCCATGGCTCCAGCCTGCGGTCCTCTGCTGATTGTCTGTCTGCATGTTGTCTTGGCACGGGGGACTAGAACGAGTTTGTTCCTCTTTCCATGGGTTTTTATACCTTCCCACTGCATGGTTGTGTATGTGAAGTAGTTTGCGTGACTTTTTGACAATCGATGTCTGTGTGGAAAGTCCCAGACCTTTCCAGTTTTAGTCAACACTTCATCTACTTCCCTCTTTTGTCGTTTTTCTACTGACCATCTGGTCTCACTTCCTTTATCTGGTTCCTGTTTTGCACTCCTTTGCCTTCTTGTTCAGCATACACCTCACTGGCCCTGACATCTATTCTAGTTACAACACAGTCCTGAGAAATACACATCTCTTCCATTCCCACGGAACACACAGTAATCTCATATACAATTCAGTTTACTGTATAATCATCTTAATCATTAAACATAATCATGTCTAAATCATTTTTTCTTACTTTTTTAATAATCATTTGAATTTGATTTCTTTATTACCAACTTCATCATTTTATTAATTCCTTTAACCATATGTCATTATTTCAATCTTTAATACTTGTTTTAATCATCAGTAATCATCTTAATCAAAACATTCATCTTATATATTCCGACAAAAGATTATACATCTGATAATATATTTCATAATCATTGATAAATCAAAAACAAGATTACTTATTTTCCCCGGTCCTTTAATGATCTGTTTTCTGTGTACCCGGAAGGATCTCACCAATTTATGCCAGTTTTCATGACAATATATATAGATATACTCCACTCAGTTGGTGACTTATTTCTACTTTATGCCAAAAACATATTATGATATTGTTACCAACACCCATCATAATGGATATCAAGATATGATATTTATTCCATAACGCACATCCTTACTACTGACTCATTTATTGAGTTACAGGATAAGGAGGAGGGTTAATTTTTCAAGAATAAACTGTGCTTGAAAACATGTTTTCTAAAGTCTCTTTGGCTAAGCAAGACAATGGAAATAACTCTTTCAAAGACATCTTCATTTGAAAAGACCTTCAAATATTAAAACCCTTTCTGATGATCACTTGATCATCAGCAAGTATTTTGGCTGTTTAACATCTTGAGTCAAACCATAATTTTTCAGTGTGGTTTTAGTGCCAAGGACCTGACAATAAAATGTGGGATTTGGGCATGGTGTGAGTTGGATTCCACTCCTGACAGCTTAGTCATACATCAGTGAAGTTCAGGAGAAGGGAGTTAGGAGATAGCAGAGAGGTGGCTGGGGTCTGGGAGAAAAGGCATTTGTTCTTTTGGAGTCTGAGGAGTTTCCACCTCAATTATAAAGAATAACTCTTGTTTTGAGTTGTCTCTCCTTTGGTTTCCATCCATATCTCTGCAGGCTACAGCTATTATGCAGAATGTCAACTAATCTGATGTTGTTTACTTTCTTGTCATCTCTTGTACATGGCAGAAACACCTAGTGTCTGAAAAAAATATTTGTCAATAATTACAGCCCAAATTTATTAAGACAAAAAACAAAGAAAATATGTAAAAAGACGCATTGGGCAAGGCGGTGGTGTAGAGATAAAGCGTAAGCCATGTATGGGGACCTTGGTCCTCAATGCGGCCATCATGGGTTCAAGTTTTGACCTGATGTCCTCTGCTGCATACCTCCCCCCTGTCTCACAACCCGCTTTATTTGACAGTCTAACAGCTGCCAAATAAAGGCTGCTAGAGCAGATGAAGCAATAAAAAAAATATGTTTACATTCCCAGAAAATGTTGAAGTTGGTGATAGAGTTCACTGAACTGGCAGCACATGGATCTTTAAGCAAGCATCATAAGAAGTCTGGAGAATCTCTCATCTCCACCTCAAGCTGGTGTTAGAGGTCCACCAAAAAACACCTTGATATTGAACATTAAACTTTGTTCAAGTAAAAAAAATGCATTGGTAGCTCCTGGGGCATTTTATGCTGGTGCGCTCCGATTTAGGTGGGTGCGGGAAGAATTCTGCTGGTGGAGGGATAGCTCCATAGGAAGAGGTTAATTGAACTCAACCTGTCCTATGTTGTCTCAGAGCTGTTAAAATTTTAGGTTTGGGTAGCTTTTCTTCTTGGGTGGGTGTTGGATGTTACTGGGGGTTGGATTGTGGGTCTTTATGGTTTTAAGGGGGTTGGGTTGCTGGCCCCCATGCCATTTGGTTTTCAGGGCTTTGTGCCTGTTCATGACCTTGGTCCCTGATGTTGCTGCTGCCACCTTCCCTTGGGTGGATGTATTGGTACCTTCCTCCTCTGGTGGGTCTCAGGAAATGGGGTGTCTATTGGGGTCAGTAAAGGATCTGGCCACCCCAGACGTTTTCTCCCCATCCCCAATCACTACTCAATGTCATGATCAGTCATGCATGGCCTTGGGGTGCAGGCGCCACTGAGGTGCATGGTGGATCCTTCATCTCTATGGTCCCGTGGCCCCGTGGACCCCAGTTTTGCTATACTGCATGGGGGGATGTCTGTGCCGGCCACACCCCTATCCACTCCATTTTCAATGTACTGTATAACAACAGGAGGTGGAAGCGATGCAGCACCAACACTGTTTATAGTGGGGATGGTGTGCTGCTGCCCTTGACTCAGGAAATTGTGGGTCGGTGGGCGGAGTACTTCGAAGACCTCCTCAATCCCACCAACATGCCTTCCATTGAGGAAGCTGGGCCTGGGGACTCTGGGCTGGGCTCTCCAATCTCTGTGGGCGAGGTCGCCGAGGTGGTTAAAA
>CAEGAE010017219.1:0-12398 GCA_903067095.1 Girardinus metallicus
GCAACTCTGCAATATTGCATGGACATCGGGGGCAGTTCCCCTGGATTGGCAGACTGGGGTGGTGGTCCCCCTGTTCAAAAAGGGGGACCACCACCCCAGTCTGGGTGTGCTTCAATTACAGGGGGGTCACACTCTTAAACCTCCCTGGCAAAGTCTATTTAGGGGTTCTGGAGAGGAGGGTCCGTCGGATAGTCGAACCCCGGATTCAGGAAGAGCAGTGTGGTTTTCATCCTGGTTGTGGAACACTGGACCAGCTCTACATCCTCAGCAGGGTCCTGTAGGATGCATGGGAGTTCGCCCAACCGGTCTACATGTGTTTTGTGAACTTGGAGCAGGTGTTCGACCGTGTCCCTTGGGGAGCCCTGTGGGAGGTTCTCCGGGAGTATGGGGTACCAGGCCCTTTGATACAGGCTGTCAGGTCCCTGTATGACCGGTGTCCAGAGTCTGGTCCGCATTGCCGGCAGGAAGTCGGGCTTGTTTCTGGTGAAAGTTGGACTCTGCCAGTGCTGCCCTTTGTCACTGATTCTGTTCATTACTTTCATGGACAGAAATTCTAGGCGCAGCCAAGGTGTTGAGGAGATCCATTTTGGTGGCCTTAGGATCGCATCTCTGCTTTTTACAGATGATGTGGTCCTATTGACTTCATCAGGTCGTGATCTGCAGCTCTCACTGGATCCATTCGCAGCACATAATTGCTCATTCAAATATGAAGCTAAAGCCCTAATCAAACTTGAATTATGTGCTCAGTGTTTTTCAATTACATTGGCTTGTACCTTATCATCATTCTATCTATCCCATTTATTTGTAATAGAGTAGAGATGTAGTTCTTATCAACTCCAGAAGGGACACTATTTGCTTTCATCTGGAAGGGCAGCAAGATCATTGCTCTATTAGTTTTATATGATACACCACACTTGATTCTCTGAGTCCTCCTAGAATTAGTTTATTTTCATGACACTATTGTAGTGTCATGAAGGCACAAGTTGAAGTAGCAGCATTTTAAGTGGCAGTGGATAATTTGGACAAAATTGATCTAAATTCAGAGAAAGAACAGAAGCTTTGGGAGATGTCTGAAAGACAAGGGGTTAAATAAATGTGCTTTCTCCATTAGGATTTAGATTCTGTGAGGAACCAACTGGGTTTGCAGATAATTATTGTAACACTGATTTAGAGTTTGGCCAGCACTTTTTTCCATTATCATCTTACTGTGCAATGATTAAGAAAAACCTTTCAAATTTCTCTTTTGTTAGGATGGCAGCAAGGCCTCCCACGTCTTGAGAAACTTGCACAAGTGATGTTTACAGCAAATAGGTTTTGCACCGTGTTGATTGCTTCTCTGCTTTAATTTATTTTAACCTATAACATTACTGTTTGCATGTTACTTTCACGTTTTTTTTAAGCCTTTTTGCTGTGTGAAATGTTTGTTTTATCTTGTCTGTTTCAAAAAAGGCTCTAAACAGCAAGGCAAATTTGCCAATATTTCTTTCTGACCTGATGTAAAGTGTAGCTTTTGAACTTCATGTAATTCAGCAGAAAATATTGGATTAAGTAATTAGTTGATATTGTCTTTATGTATGACCCATGCTAAAATACTGTTGTTTGCATTAAAGAACACAAAAAAATCCCTTAAAGCGTGCAGCATCAATTATTGTCATTTGTGTTATCTTTGTTGTATACACTTGTATCACTTTTTAAGTTGTCTGTGCACGTCAATAATTGTGCATGCATGAAAGCTTTTCCCTTTTGCTTTTGAAATTATAATAGACTGTTCTCTGAAGTCTTTGTCTATAATATCACCTCTGAAACAAAACAACCCTGAGGCAAGTTGAATTACTCATCCCTCAAGGATGGCTGTTAGTGAATATGAGGAGTATTTTGTTTATGGACATTATTACAAAGTCTCATTGGAATATATTGGAATCCCTTTGATTGTGGAATATTTATTCAGCTGTTTCTTTTTGGAGCAAAAACCCCCAAAAAACTTTCTGAACTGAAAACAATCTAAAGCTGAACTATCTGGATTAGCTAAATTACTTCTATGTTTGTATTTTCATCATCTTTAACTATATTTGACCACCTTTTATTGTTCAATGTCATCATTTCTCATAGAAATAATTTCTCCATAACGGAAAACACGTTTTTCATTGTGTTGTTCTGTTTTATTTCTCAAAATCACAATTATCTTGCACCACGAATTAAGTTTGGTAATTGTAAACAAATTCACATACTCATTAGAAGTCTTACAGTCTTGTTTGGGGCTTTTCTACTTTGTAGATTCCTGTAATACAGGGTTATTGCGCATCTGTTAGTACACGTACAAAAATTAGTCACTTTTGTACGTGACACAGAGCCAGTACCTCCCAGCCAATGAGAACTAATGTTTAAGGTGACGTATCTCGTACGTCATCACCGGTATTTCATGTCAACTGCGGCGGCGTCAGATGTTCAGAGACAAATTAATTTCTACACATCAGAGGAAACAGTTGTGAAGATAAACCGTCCAAGGTGCAATACCTATTTGTTGATTATTTGGTACTTGTCATCGTTCAACCGTTCAGTTAGTTCACCCTGAAGGTAAATATGGAGTTTGTTCATTCTTTTCACCATCTACGATGAATTGCTGTGTGCGGGATGTCTAATCTTTACTGCAAGGACGGTTGTGTTATTAAAAAATACAACCACTATATGACTTCCGCCGCCCCGGCGATTTTTTAAAATTTTAAACAAGCAGCTGGTTCGAATTTATAACACGTTCCTGAGAGGTGTTGTTAAAGGCGTCTTTTGTTTTTTTTCCCCTACCGGTATCTGAACATTACTGTATGAACTCAGCTTTTTTTCCATGGACATGGACCAGAAGGAAAAGCAAAAGGAGCAGTGCAGCAGGTGAGAATTTACCCTTAATATTTAAGTTATTTGTTGGTTTTGGTTTAAGCAGAAGATCACTGTAACAAATCAGAATGTAAGTTAGGAAACTGCTGGGTGTGGCAGGATATAAGAACTATGACCTTTTCCCACAGAGTAAGGACGGATTTTTTTCTTTTTTTTAGTGAGTGTTACTGTAATGAACAGTAGTTTAATTACACCGTAGGCACATTCACGCGGATTAACTCCTCTGTTGCTTATTTTGATTCTAATGAAGCTCCTCTAACAACAAAGTTAGACTATTTTACATTTTCACCTTCATGGTCTTAGGAATTACAATTTACTATTGTGTAACATTTGTTCTGAAGCTGTGGTACATTCGGTTCCTTTTGTTCTATGAGTAATTTTGGTCTGAACTATCAATGGGAAAACAAATGGCTCAAACATGTTTGCTTGAGCACCTTTACTTTTCCTTCAGATACTACTCAAAAGAGAAGTGCAGTGGTGAACATTTATAGATCACCACCTGCAGATCCTGAAGCAGAAGGTTTTGAACCAACAAGAAGTCAGGCATGGTATTAACAGACAATACTGTGTTGGTGTTGTGGCTGCCATTGTGTCTAGCAGCAAAGTGTTAGCCACAGATCTTCTTAAGTAACAATAACTGGAAAAGGACAAACTGCTGTGCCCTTTTAAAATGCTTTGATGGCTTTTTAAAAGTCTCTATACACATATTTAATTCAGAGTTAAACCCACTGAGCTTTTATAAACAGATTTAATTTACAAATATCAATATTGCTTTTGAAATTATAATAGACTGTTCTCTGAAGTCTTTGTCTAAAATATCATCTCTGAAACAAAACAACCCTGAGGCAAGTTGAATTACTCATCAACTTGCCTCAGGGTTGAGGCAAGTTGATTATTTAGTCTAATATTGGTATAAGACTAAACCAGTTTTGGTTTAGTCTGATTTGAATAACCTGAATGTTTATTATCTGCCCTCTTTCCCTCTTTTAGTCCCGTTTATGTGCACAACCCACATCTGGATGCTCTGAAAGATGACATACTCTATCACTTCAGTCTAGGAACTGGAAGTCATAACCTACCAGCCATGTTTGGTGATGTCAAAGTAAAGAATTTTAATACCTTTTTTATGGGCAAAAGTCTTACTCGCATGACTATTTTATGGTTCTAGTAGTTTAAACTTCTCCTCTACACTGGAATAAAGTTGGTTTCACTGACATGGTCAGTGTTGTAATTATGATTCACTGTGATCCTTGACGTGTAAATCGATGTTTTGTTTTTGGTAAATTAGCTTATTTTCAAATCACAATATTATGTCATGTCCCAACATTATCTGATGATAACGTTTGATTTTTGTCAAAAGTCTTCTGTGTGTAAATGCATCTTCTAGTTTGTGTGTGTCGGAGGGAGTCCATGGAGGATGAAGTCGTTCACTGAGTTCATTGCAGCTGAGCTCGCAATGGAAGACCCCAAATCTGAGTATCCCAACATCTGTGCTGGGACAGATCGTTACGCCATGTACAAAGTCGGCCCTGTTCTCTCTGTCAGTGTATGTATGAACACAGCTCAGCTTAACTTGTTTCCTTTAAGGTTTCCGTCACCTGTCTAGTTTATGTTTAACTAATTTTTGTGTGACGTGTTTGTGCTTATCTTTCACAGCATGGTATGGGCATTCCATCTATTGCGATAATGTTGCACGAACTCATAAAGCTCCTTCATCATGCCCATTGCACCGATGTTACAATCATACGCATAGGGACATCAGGAGGAATAGGTATATTAGGTCTTTTTGTTTCTTAATGTGACCTCTTAGGAACTTTACCGACTACACCAGGATGTTAAACATAGCAGTAGTTCCTATGTTTTCCGAACATAGGAGCCACATTAAACACAATCATGTGTTTGTTTGTTTTTTTTTTGTTTTTTTATCTGTTTTAGCTTTGAGTAAAATTAGTAACTGTGAAATCATTTTCTTTTGATAAGTGATGGAACTGGGTAGGATGTGGAGCTGGTACGAGTGGCTTGTTTAAAATACGACGGTAGTTGGTGATAAGAAAAACAGGAAAGGGAAATAAAATAGCAGAGAAAAACTATTTTCATTTTTAAACTTTAGTCTCACCATTTCAACCTTTTTTATGTTCTGATTATTTTCAGAGCTGACAATATGAAAAAAGTTTTGTAATAATTACCTACAATGCTGAGTAGAAGATAATTGGATATGGACACATTTGCTGACAAATTGCTTTTAAGGGCTTAGTAAATATTTAAAAAGGGAGATATTTGTTTTGTTTTGAGATAGATCAACACATTTGACAAAGAAGGTCAGGATGAGTTCAACTTTAGTGCAGTGTTGGGCTGTTTAATCCACTGTTTGTATTTTTGTAGTTAGGGCATTATAGACTTTTAATTATTTAAAAATTAAACAATGTACTACTCATTTTTCTGTTTTTCTGTTCTTAATCATTTTTATGACACAGTCAGCATGGAAACCTAAAGATTTAAAAGTAGCACTTTTCTCTAGATATTTAGAAAAACTCAAAATGGGATTGTCAAATCAGAATTTTGTGTAGTGTAGACCGGAATCCAAACCATAACATCACTCAAAATATATTCCATATTTTAGACCATTGGATGTTAAAGGTCAGCAGTGTTTTTTTTTTTTTTGACAGACTAAATAACAGTTTATTTTTCTCACTTGCAAATTTGTTGTTTTTCAGGACTTGAGCCTGGCACGGTTGTTGTTACCAAACAGTCAGTGGATGCCACATTCCTGCCTAAGTTTGAGCAGGTGATCCTGGGAAAGAAGGTGGTGCGCAGCACTGATCTGGACCAAAGCCTGGCCCAGGAGTTGTTGCAGTGCAGCAAAGATCTTAACCAGTTTGATACAGTCATCGGTAACACCATGTGCACGTTGGATTTTTATGAAGGTGTGTACTCTAATGTGCTGATGGTATAACATATTCTTTTCCTTGCAGTACACTTACAGTGTTTACATTTCTTTTCTTTGCTTTGTTTCTGTCACATAAAATCCAAAGGTCAAGCCCGTCTGGATGGAGCCTTCTGCTCCTACACAGAGGCAGATAAACAGGAATACCTCCTAAAAGCCAAAGAGTCGGGAGTCTGCAACATTGAGATGGAATCATCCGTTTTTGCTGCTATGTGCAAACTGAGTGGTCTGCGAGGTAAAAACGCACGACAGTACTATCATGACATAACTGCCAAAGTGTAATTGACTCAAAGCAACATTTTATGTGATCCACTGTTAACTGTCTTGCATGTTCTCGTATTTTTTTTTGTGCAGCGGCTGTTGTCTGCGTCACACTGTTGGATCGGCTGAAAGGAGATCAGCTAAGCAGTTCTCATGAAGTTCTCAACAATTATCAGCTTCGTCCTCAAATACTGGTTGGCTCCTACATTAAGCAGCAGCTGAAGGCCAAAGCGGAGAACAGATGAATGTTAAGAGTGAACATTTTATCTGAGTATCTTAGAGGTTATAAATGACCAAGCACTGAAAATGATCTACATTTTAAGCTGCTGTTGTAGTTGATATGTCTTCACATAAATCAGTTTTTGAAGGGGCAATATTATGTATTTTCCACTATGTGCCATTTTATATCACATGCAACCTTTAATCATAAATTATGTATATGTCAAGAAAGACTTAAAAGAATTTTGACTTTGCAATTTAATGTCTTGGAATTGTCTCTTATAAGAGAAGTTTCTACTCACTTCGGCATTCTGCCTTCAGCACGTCATGACAACAACTTTTCCACATTAAACCTTTAACAGTGTTTTTATCAGCTTTTCACTGAGTTTTTCTGATGAACTCAGCATCTTCCAGAGACCCTGCGTTTAGGCAACCCCAAATGGCTGCCATTCAAGGATTTCTCAAACATTCATGAAGGAATCAAAGCAACACTGATGGTTTATTTTTGATGATAACATTATGGCATGAAATAAAGTTCAAAGTCGATTTATACATAATACAGACCCTTTTAAACTATGCCTTGTATTCATACATTGTTGGTGGTTTGGTATTAAGGGACAAACATGCACTCTTACTTTTTACCCTTTGACTTGGTTTTGAATTTAGTTTAACTGAACATTGAATGGATTTAGATGCTAAAGTTTTTAATTATCTTTGATTTAAGGCACTTTTATGTATTTAAGTTCCTGATCCTTAAAACTTGAACTTCACCTGTGCTTTAACATGTCTTTTAATGGTTTTACCTAAATACTCCTTCGTTAAGTGTCAAAATAATGATACAAATATCAAATATTTTGTCCCATGTTGTTTCATTTAGATGAACCAAAACGCTTGTATCTCATCTAGACTGTTTATTGTTCATAATCTCTGGCTGTGTTATTTTCTTTTTTATATATAGATATATAAAACTTAACGTTACACAGATGTAACTTTTCATGACTTAAAATAACTACTGGTGCTAAAAAAACTGCATGTAATATATATACACATGTATATAAATTAAAACTGTTGTCTTTGCAGTGTGGCAGTACTTGTATGTTCTTAATATGTGTCAAGATATGTTTGTTGCTACATCAGTTAAAAGTATTGGCAGGTAATGAAAGATCAGTGCTCCAGAGCATGATTTTATCAGATCATTGGCATTTTTCCTTTATATCACTCAAAATACATCTTTGAAGATCACCCACTTTATGTAAATTATTCCCATGGCTTTTGGAGAGGTGTCATTGCATCTTTTCATTTAAAATTAATTGGGTAGTCTTATGCTCCTTAAGTGCAGTTTCCAACAGTAGAAATGATGTTATCACTGCTGAGGAACATATGCTGCATCAGTAAGTCTATGCTGTTAATTTACTTCCAATTAGTGTCTTGAAAAAGTTTTTAGTTGTTACAAAAAATGATGCATATATCAAGCTTGACTTAAAAGAAAAGTGTAAGTCTTTCTTATTAATTTACTACAATTTTAAGTGCCTTGAAAAAATATTCATCTTTTTCTTTCATTATCTCATGTTATAAAACTCAAATTTCATTGCATCTTGATTTCATGTGATAAATCAATATTAAGAAAGCTGATCAATTCATCATCTGAAAATGAAAAGACTTTCACATCTGCAAGCTTACCAAGACATGTTTAACCTACACTTGTAGGTCAAACAAGGGGAACATTCATCAAAGAAGCAACCAATAAGGTAAGCCATGGCACTCATTGTTGCTTTGGAAGAGGTACATAGATTCACAGGTCAGGTGGGAGAACCTGTGGATAGAATATGGTGGCAGAATCATGCAAGTCCTTGTAAACAATTCCGATTTGGATCAGGTTTTGAATCGCCTCATTCCTGATTCACTGACTCAAGCTCGTTAGGCTGAAGGCTGCAGCTCATGGTGGATGCTGGTACCCGCCGTGCGCGTCATAGGCAAGAGGAGGGTCTGAATGCGCGTTCCTGTGCGCGTTTCTCTTGCTCTCCGCTTCCCAGTCCAAGCCCGGTCTATTCGCTGACTCAGTGCCTTAAGCAGCATCACGGTTGATCGGAACAGAGCTTCAGCATCCTCTGCGGAGAAATACATCAGCCATGGCTAAAACTGTAACCGGTAAGTGTGTTAAGACTGGTCCTTTCTGAAAAGACGGGAGGATGGAGATGGATGAATGAATGGATGGATAGATGGATGGATGGATGGATGGATAGATGGATGGATGGATGGATGGATGGATGGATGGATGGATGGATAGACCCATGACAGGACCAGAAAGGTGCAGCATACCGTCTGGCGTTATATTGTGAAGGATTTAAAACAACAACAAAAAAAAAAACAACAACAAAAAAACAAACATTTTAAGCACTGACCTCTTCTACTGAACGCGTGTTGTCTCAGTTGAAATATGCAAAATGCAAGAATGGGCTTACAAGGCCAGAATCCTTCTTCATTGTCTGCAACGTTTATTTGATTGTTGCATTGTTAATATTTTCATTTCACATAATGCAGCACATAATGGAAATAATCTGATCGGAATTGTTAAAACAGCTTTATTCGCAGTGCTGCACCTGCGCCGCTTCACGCCACAGCGGCCCCCCAACATGCAGCATAATGCAGACGGACCCCACCCAAGATGCTAAGCGGCCGATCATTGAGCCGACAGCAAAACAGTCATATTTATCCCGCATTGGCTTCTTTCTACATGACTTTTATTATGACCAAGCTTGCATAGAGATGTCATTCTTCAAGTGTTGTGTTTTTTTATTTTATTTTATTTTTTTTTATTATTTTAATAACGTGATGAGAACAGAGCCTTTTCATTCTTTAGCTTGTCTTATTTCCTCAAAGTCCAGGATGGATCTCCAGCGGTGGCATGTATTGCAATTCATCTAGCAAGAAAGGAACTATTTATATATTCATCAATGATGATAATAGTTGGGGATTTAAACTAAAACACTACAGCTTTTATTATTTTCCACTACATTAGTTTGCCATAGAGACAAATTGCTCAGCAGTTTTTGTTTTAATTGGTGTGTTTTATAAAGAAATATACTGATGTAAGCATTCCATTTTGATTGTTTTGTGTGTGTTTGCATGCCTTGCTATGGAGAGCATCCTAAAGCAGATAGGTGGGAGGCAGGCCAGCCCTGCAGCAAAAGAGCTGCTTCACACACCGGCCTTTGGAACAGAAGGCTCAGCAGCCCTGTTGTCCTCTCTGAGGAGCTAGATGGGCACTTTCAGGAAAATGTAAAGAAGGAAAACAAATGGAGTACAGATCATTAATCTCTATGCTGTCTTGATAACAAAATATCAAGGAGGCTTTGGCACAAATATTTAACAAGGAAACTGGATGAACTTATATGCAGGCCCAGTTTGTTAGATTCAAATGTGACATCAGAATGGATAAATCAATTACTCTTCAATTATTAATGGAGGAACACAATGTTTCCATACCTTTAAGACTTGAAATGCCTTATTGATTCTGTAATAGTGAAATGATGAAATACTTTGCAAAATTATTCATCCCCCTTGAACTTTCACCTATTCTCTTACATTACGAATACATTTTTTAATTTGCTTATTCCGGTTTTACATTATAGAGGAACATGAAATATTGTGAAGTAGAAGAAAAAGATAACACTCATTTTATGACAAATAAAAATTTTAAGAGTGTGTTGTGTAATTGTGTTCAAAGCCCTTTAATTTTATGCCCTCAAATTATAATAATAATAATAAAAAGAAAATCACTATATTAGGAAATGGTGTCCACCTTTATGTTATTTAATATCAGTATGAATTCAGCTGTTATGTGAAGAATTCAGAGATTGTTTTAGAGAACAAAAGTAAACAGCAACATCATGCTGATGAAGGAATACAGCAGACATGACATGTATAATATGTGGTGAAGTTTAAAGCAGAGTCAGGTTAGAAAACAATAACCCAAACCTTGAACTTCAACAGCACTGTTGAATTTCTCATTTAGAAAATAGAAAAGCTATGTTACTGCAAATCTGTCCAGATATGACTGTCCATCTAATCTGACAAGTCAGGTAAATATTAATTGAATAAAACTTGGGGGAGATGCTGAAATCCTTAGCTCAGGTGGAAAAATCCATTGACAGTACAACTGCAGTGCGCTCAACAAATCTGGCCTATAAGCAAAAGTAGTAGTATCCCTTTTTCAGTTTGCCACAAAACCATCCAAGGTACGGTCAGCATCTATAGGAAAGTCAAATCATATGATGTTTTTCTTTCACTTCATGATTATATCACATTGAATCCCAATAAAATGCACTAAGATTACTTTCAGCCAACATGACTGACAGAAAACAATGCAGATTACCCTAAATATTGTATACCAATGCTGAAACATAGTGACATTAACATCATGCTGTAGGGATTTCTTTTCTTTGGAAAGAATACATAAGCTGGTCAAAGTTGGTAGGAAGATGGGTGGAGCTAAATACATTCTTCCCATCCTTGAATGAAATCTGTGAGAGACTGCTAAAATATTAGTCAGAGGCTTACCTTACCAGTAGGATAGCAACCTTAAACAAACAACCAGAGCAAAAGTGAAACAGCTTATTTCAGAATCTTGGGGACTAAACATAAGGCTGCATTTGTTGGAGTACTGCATGACATCCAAATAGATTACACGTTGGGACTCTACCATGACAAAATGTGAGAAAATTCAAGGCCTATAAATGCTTTATAATTAACATTATATGGCTTATTGAGCAGTCTCCATTTGCCAGTTTGTATTAATTTCAGGACTTAATTATTGAGCAAGCACCTTCGTTGTGTATTGTTTGACCTGATTTGCTATTTTTTTATTTCCCGACAGCATACAAAGAGAAGATGAAGGAGTTGTCTGTCCTTTCCCTCATCTGTTCCTGCTTCTACCCAGAGACTCGCAATAAGCTTGTTTGTGAGTTTGAAGGTATGAAGGATCTGAAAAATTGATTTTCTTTACAACCAAACAAATGGTCCCTAATGGATGTTTTCTCTTCCCTGGAAGAAGAGGCATTAGTAATTAATCAACTGGTATGTTAATGGATTTTTTTTTTTAGCACTCTCATTGTATTTGTCTGATTTACAGACATGGAGGTTAAACCTATAGACAAACGGGCCTCAGGGCAAGCCTTTGAGGTAATTCTCAAGCCCCAGTCTCCGGTGTCAGACATTGCCCACAACCTTCCCTCTCCCCCAAAGAGGGATCTCTCCCTGGAGGAGATTGAGAAGAAACTGGAGGCAGCTGAAGAGCGAAGGAAGGTATTTTCTTTCTGACCAACAGCTTTGGGTTCTAAATAGTAGAGGCTTTTCAAAATGAATAACAGGATGTGTTTTTTTAGTACCAAGAGTCTCAGGTGCTGAAGGCTTTGGCGGAAAAGCGGGAGCATGAAAGGGACGTGTTGCTAAAGGCCATGGAGGAGAACAGCAACTTTAGCAAGATGGCCGAGGAAAAGCTGCAGATGAAGATGGAGCAGATTAAGGAGAATCGCGAGGCCCAGCTGGCAGCCATGATGGAGCGCCTACAGGAGAAGGTCAGAGTTGCAACTACTCAGGCATTTATCAGTGGGAATCAGTCTTGCAGTCTGAGTTTTAGAATTTTCAAACTAATCATTGTCACTACCTGTGTCCCTGTGTTCAGGAGAAGCATGCCGCAGCTGTGCGCAGGAACAAAGAGCTGCTGAGGGAAGAGCAGCTAGCATGAGCGTCACACAATTCCCGTGGTCCGTCTTTCGAACCATCCATCCATCCCTGCCCCACCCTCAACCTCTCCAAAACAGACACTCTGCCTTGAAGGCTGAGAGGCTCAAGAAACTCACCACCACAGCACTGCACACCTTTTCACAACTATCCACAACCCTCGGTATTATCAGTGATACAGACATCTATGACAGTCCTTTTACAACTGAATAGATTTGTTGATTTAGCGAAAGTGCAACCATATGACTTTTATTTTGTAAATACTCTCTATCTATCTATCTATCTATCTATCTATCTATCTATCTATCTATCTATCTATCTATCTATCTATCTATCTATCTAT
>CAEGAE010017225.1:0-28290 GCA_903067095.1 Girardinus metallicus
ATATATATATATATATTATCATTTAACTATCCATTAGTTTTTATTGATTTTGTTTTTATTACCAGAAAAACAGCAAAAGAAGAGTCTTTTCAGCTACATTATTTAATTAACAGATATAAACCTCCCAGGCAACATTCCACACAGTAACTCACTGGGGATACAGCATGGGGGAAATAGCTTGCTGAAAAAATGCTAGGCTATTATTTGGCCCCAGAGACTCTTCTGAAGGCATTTTTGTGAGCCTGCATAATTTTTTCTTCTCAGTTTTTGCCACCCTAAAAAAAATACTCAGGTTAATTGGAAACATCAAATCTGTCAAACCTGGCATCCCAACGAGATTTGTTTTTTCTACATCTCTATGGCTGCTTGTGCTCTTGAGACAATTACCTAATGCATTGGGGTTTGCCTTTGATATGAACTAAGCCGGTAAAGTGCCAGTAAGGCAGATAGTGGATTCGAAGGAGGCAAAACATATTTGCCTTTCAAATTAAGAATTCATTAAAGACTCTCGTTAAAGTAACAACAACAATTACAACTGTTGTCTGAGGTTCAGTCTCTGGAGGCTGGAGTGGGAAAATGAAGAGTCGATAAGCTCTATCAAATCTATTTTTGGATTCTTAAAGATACATCACCAGCAGGTATTTTTGTAGAGCCCTGGCAGATGTAGTAGCACACTCTGCATTACTCTGCTTTTTTTTTTTTCATGTTTTTAGCTATTTTTAAATGTTCATCCCCTGCGCATTCACTGAACAATCAGATACATTTGGCCATTTATCCTCTATTACCAAAATGAATGTCATCAATGGAATATCTATTGCGTTTAGAAGTCGTCAATTTTTCACGGCTAATGTTAAGTGATGTAGTTCCACTATATTGGGTCCATGTTTAGATCCAAATTTCCATCAGCGAAGTCAGTATTTTCTTATTTTATTTACCAGGTGATGTAAACAATAGAGTATATTGTACTAAATAGTTTTTCTGTGCTGTCTGAGAAGCATAAAGTGTGCACTTCCAGCATATTCCCACTATTCATCCATGAGCTGTCAGTAGCAGCCTCTGCAGTGGGAATAAGAGATGAAAATGATTCATGTGATGTTGTGTTGTGCTCCTCAGTAAATCAGCCAGAACAAGTAAACAAATTTATGTGGCTTACACAACATAGATTTTGACAAAAGGATATGGGGTGCGGTGGGGGGGGGGGCATGAGTGAAAGGTTTTATTTGATCCTTTCTGTCCTTCAGGAGTGTGAAAAGGTCTTGATTTATGGGTCTTCTGTCGGTCTCACTGAGGGCATGTGTGTGTGCTGATACATGTGATTTGCGCAGTGTGTGTTTTGTCAGCATTTGAAGCAGCAAGCAGGACTGGCACAGCTCCTTTTTGGCTATTCAAGCCAAACGTCAAGGCTCGGCAATAATTGATGGAGGCAAGGTTTTGTACAAATCGAATCTGAAAGGACAAAACACAGAACACACACACACACGCCAACACCTGGATGTTTTGGCCTTTATATCGCCCTCCACATTCCCCACATGACAAAATCTCCAAACTTGTTCTGTTACTCTTTCATGCAGAGTGCTGCAGGGGATATTAATTAAAGTAGAATTTACTATCAGTGACCATAAATCACCCCTGAACTTCACATCCTGAAAAGACTATAATGCACAACTGTGTGTTCCTTAGTGAAGCATAATGATACGTTGATATTCGCTGCTCCACGCTGAGCCTGCCACGAATCACACCAAGCTGAATGTTAAAGCACACAATATTAATTACTTATTTTAAATAAACATTGTGCATGTATTAGAATACATCCTTTGATCCCAAAATTCAAAAATTCTTGAGATAATATGGCCGGCGAGTACAAATCCATCTATTTCATTTACTCATGTTTACAAAATTCACTCATATTTTTTGCATTTTGGAGGATCTTGGAGGAAATTAAACATGCTTGCTTTCTTCTTTTCTTTGCTGCCAACATATAAGCACATTTCCTCTCAATATTTACCAATTAGGAAAGTATTTTGTGTCACAAAACAATCCATATTTAGATTACAGCAATAGGCAATTATGCTCTGCTGTTCCAAAAGGTGTCTCATTTTTTTAGAAAAGTAACTCCAACACTTCTTTTTGTATTTTAAAATTATCCATTTAGTTTGAAAAAAATCACTTTTTTTATTTTTTTTACATTAAAAAAAATTTTCTGTCTCCAAAATGTAATATTTGCTCTTTAAAAAAATTGGACAAAGAAAATTCAACAAAGTCCTGAAGAACACATGTGGGAGGTGTTATCCTTCAGTTGATCATCTACTGTATGCCAAGTTTTTAGCTAATTTTTTGGAAAAATTGGTCTGTGTCCTACATAGGACACAATTTTATTGTGTTTAAAATTATGCTCTCTTTGTGTTTGGTATCAAAGATTTAGCTAAAGGAATAGAAACCAACTGTTACCTCTTTACAATATTGCTAAAAAAAAAAAAAAAGTTGACTCAACCAATGAATGTTGCTCTTTTAATCAAGTTAAAATGGAACAGAATTGTCTTCCAGAGCAATGCATCACAATATCTTTCATATACATGCAGCTCATTACTTAACCACAGGGTCAACGGATAGATACTGAAAACCACTCAGGCTTATAATTTAAAACCACACTCTTACTAATTAAACATGCTCGGGTTGAGGGAACTAAGAAAAAGCCCTCAGTTTACGTTAACACCACCTTTAATGGATCTGATTACACCAACATTCATAACTACAATCAGTAGCTCTTCACAAAATGTTACAAAAGCATATTCTTTACCTTCATTAGTCACACACCTTTTCCCTTGCTAAGCTGCATAAGGCAGGGGTTAATTGATATAATACGTGCTGGAGGGAAGGACAAGGCAGAGACTGGAGGTCGTAATTAGCAGTTGTGGTAATTAGACTAAAGGTCAATGTTAACAAGACAGAGCAATTTCTCACTGGATATGAATCTGCACACAGACCACAGGATGAAAGAATACGAACGTGTGTATATACCGAAACACACACACACGCATACATGCTCCATTCCTTGCATGAATGCAACAGAGTGTCTCCCTCACCCTGGACTTTTCAGTCCGGGGTGAGGGGAACTTGACATTTTGCACACAAACTCTCAAGCCACCATCTCCTTCTCCTCAGGTGCTGCATCTCATTAATCCTGATAGCCAATTAACACAAGCAAGAATTACTAACCTTTTCCAGCTCTTCGCCACACAAGTAATGACCCCAGCCTGCTCTGGTGCTTATCTTTATCCTTGCTATTCGGAGACACAAGTGAGTTCATTTCTGTGCCTGGAGTAGACGTTAATTTAGAAGCACACATGTGAACAGGATGAAAATAGTTGTGGTTCCACCTCCACTCCTGCCCCCCAAAAGGGGTTTTTATTAAGATTTAATTTTGTTTAAAGCCACATTATTAAGATAAATGGAACAAACAACACAATGTCAAATACATCAACAACAGGTACGAATAACAACTCACCAGTGGGTTCTCACTGACAGCCTACCTAGTAATTTTTCATAACTCTCATTTCTTATGGAGATGATAAAGACCTGCGGCTTCAAACATATCCTACTAAAAGCTGGTATTGTGTTGCCAAGCATTTGGAGGTTGCAACCCCAGAGTAGCGTTGACGTTTCTGTTTGGGAGAAGCAGGCTTTTCAGATACAAGTTTTCAAGGACTTAGATTAATGTTTAACGCTGCACTTTATATGTAGCCTTGCAGAAAGTTTTATGGGAGTGTTTGAAAAGGTTATTTAGCACCCAGCAAAGTCTCTGTATGCTTCCACATAAAGTTCCTTGAACTTTTCACTTTTTTTTTTGTTTTTTACCTTATGGGGGAACAAACTATATCAGCTAAATGAAAATAGAAAGGAAAATCACCATACATGCTGAATCTTAAAAGAGTGACATGCACCAGTATCCAGCCACCTTGAGCAACTTCCTTGTAGAATGACATTTTCCTACAATTATAGATTCATGTCTCTACCAGCTTTGGGGACAGAATTTGCACTCAAGTTTTAGCTTTTTTTTTTTTTCAGATGGTGCTGCTAAAGGCTCCCATCTGGATTCAGATCTATACTGGACCATTTTAAGACGCAATTTGCTTTGAGCCATTCTGCCTTCAATCATTGGGAAAGCTGTTGTGCAGTTGAGTGTCATGTCTTCCAACCACAGACCTGCCAATTCTGTCAGGGCTGCCTATTCGTGTGTTTTTTGGCAGGGGGCAAAACTGTTCATGGATTTGTTTGACTTAGCTTTGCGTGGATTTCTTTGAGATGCGTAGGGGTGGGATCACCAGTGAATAAATGCTGCATTGCATGTACTTGTCTTAAAACACTTCTTTTGAATCAATCTGGTGGGGTTTTTTGTCCACGATGTTGTTTGTTGACTGATGTTCACTTCGTCTCCATAGAACATATATATTAAAAGTGCGGCAGTAGGTACATAGTGCTATTTTACAGAACAATTAAGTAAAAGTGTTTTAAAATGCTCTAAAACATAACTTAAAAGACATTTGACTTTGCAATTTGATGCCTCTTTCCAACGCTCAGCCTTCAACACATCATCACAAAAATGCCTCCCCTTTTCTACAAACGTTTCTAGAATCGTTAGACTGACAAGTAGTTTGCATGATAAGATCAGCAGATGCCCAGTTCCACCAGCTCCAAGAAGGAGCTTTGTGGAAACAGGCAGCACTTTGTGAGAACAAGTGCTTCGGGACACCAGGAGAGCTACGACAGGAGACTAAAGAATTTCTTAAAACATGGAAATGTCAAAGCAACACTCCAGATATGAAGCTCAAAAATTTAAAGATGAATTATTTAAAAACATTTGCAATGGAATGCATCCATGGACAATGGAAAGAAAGAGAGATACACGTGGGCATGGAAAGTAACAGATACAGGGAGCAAACCTTGGAGCCACATCCATCACTTCCTCAATTAACATTTGATTATCCTAAATGGTGGCCTGCACTGACATTTCATTACTAGCAAACTCACTGCAGCCCTATGTCAGGTATGTTAATGGTTTGACCAGACTGGAGCCATGCAGTCACACACACACGCAAGTGCACGCCCACGCACACACAGTAAATTGGATAGCAAAGGTAAGAGCTAGCTTGTAATGAAGATGTCTTCTGCCTCTTCTTTTATTACAGTGCTCTATAGTGAATAACTTAGCTTGCACACTGCACAAAGCATTTACTGCCTGGCCTGTGTGTGTGTGTTCACTGTGAGTGGGACAACTAATGGCTGCTTCTTTTTGGGTCAAAAGCTGAACAGAGCAGCTCTGGCATGCTGGCATTTCTTTAGCTAATTTGGGAAAGGTGTTATTGACGGCACATTCATGCTGCAGATCGAGTGTTTTGTGCCCAGGCAGCAATGGCTAGGTTTGTCTTTATGAGCCACCAGGAAAAACATGAAAAGAATATGCAAATGAGTGCTGCATTCCATTCATTTCCCTTACTCAAATATCGAAGGCGTCAGATGATCAAGATAAAAAGCCAGTAATGAGATGCCGTCAAATAACTGCAGAGAAGGAGGGTGCTAAGAAGAAGTGACATGAAGGAAAAATATGAGCAATGAATATTAAAATAAGTGAGGTGAAGGATCTTTTTAAATGTCCTTCATCAGAGTCCCTGACAAAACTTGGTCTTCTTTCCGTGGTTTTGCCAGACACAACCCGACCAGGTCACACAGCAACATTTTGATAAGGTAATTTTTAAAAGATCACAGCCTATTTGCATGACCTTTAGTCATTTGGATTGTGTGTACAAGTGAATAGGGGTAAAAAGATGTTAGAACTGCAAGAAGGTTGGAATCCCTAAATTGCTGATGTGGGACACCTTAAAGGAATGTAGGTCGTGAATATTATTTTATTATTTGCTCTAAACAATGTTATTCTTTACAATGACACTGAACATGAAAAAGAGACAGTGCTGGCTACTGCAGCTACCTGTAAATCCGTCTCAAAGTCAAAAGAGAGAAGCTGAAACAGTGGTTGTTAAATTTTATGACATTCAAAAGAAAGTCCAAGATCAGTAAGCTGGACAATAACCTTTTTTTTCAGGTTTTGTCTGCACATGAGTAATTGGGACCACGTAGACTTATGCCGCAAATCAAATAATACTTGAAACTTATCAAAACAGAGGATTAATTAATGCGCTAGAATTAGCTTAGCATTTCAACAACTGTGCCACATAAAAACATTAGAAGCAGATGCAAGATATGAGTTTCTTGATCAACCCAAATTAGTGTATTTTTAGGCTACTTACAAACTTTTCAACAGTATGAGAGAGTTAACACTCTTTCAAACCGTCGCTGTTGTGCAAACATACAAATAATCTATCTCTATTGTAACTCCAATCAGCTTGTATATTAAAGATCTTCCATGGTACAATACAGCTTCATGCAGCAATTTCACACACAAATCAGGGCTATTTTCTCTTGAGATGGAGTGTGCAGTGTCATTTTAGGCTGTCAGTGGAGGCACTATGGTTCCAGCCCAATTTTGCAGTGAACAAAAAAGCAGAAGAGACAGATTTTTTTAAATAAATTTGAAAAACGTGATTATTATTTTTAAGCATTTCAAATCTCCTAAATTATCATTATAAAGATTTTAGACAAATGAAACATAAGCTGCGGGACGAACAACCAATAAACATCAACCTGATGTTTGATTGCAGGACCGCTCAGAACAGATGAAAACATCAGACTTATACGATAGTTTGACTCAGTGCCATCATAAAAATATTGATTAGAGCGCTTATATTGTCACCTGTAATGGTCCTGATATAGGAGATTTGAAAAAAGAGACAATAAAGGAATCGATCAGTAACTGCATCATTTACACCGGCATCAATTTTCAAGGACTCAGTGTTTTCATTTTCATGTGAAGCTTACCAAGTGTGAAAAGACTTTTAATTGCCAAGCACAAACAACAAGACCAGACTGTAGGTTATTTGGCATGTACAATCAATGATAATGATGTTTTTCTCAGCATATCATCAGCTCTTTCTGAGGGAAGGTATGAGATGACATCTTGAAAGATAGAGTCAGATTTTTTGTTGAAATGAGAGATGGCTTACAGGGGGAGAGAAACAAAAATGTGACCTTTACTCTTCAGTACCTGGTGACTAGGATATTACATAGAAGGCAGCTCAGACAGTCGACATCAATATCAGCCCTGATACTGTTCAAGCTAAATATAGGCTCCTAAATGAGATACAACTGGCACATTCATCAACCCATTTCTGGATGAAATTGCCTCTGATGTTTATTTTACTCCTTTTTGGTTTCTACCAAATCAAGGTATACACAATATAAATTTACTCTTATTTTTATTAGGCTTTCCCCCCCCCCCCCCTGTGTTAAATAGCAATAAAGCATAAATCCAAGTCTTCTTTACATAATGCTTCTTCTGGACAAGTAAGACAGAAATGCTATTGTCTTACAATGGCTCCCTCATGTGGTGGAAGTCTGCCATAGCTTCAAGTTTGTATTGATGGGTATTATGTGCAGTCATATTTAATAAATTTGAAAATCATTAACTTCATTCAGGTCAGTAACTCAATTCACACATTATTTATATTAATTTCACACAGATTGATGCTTCCAAGACGTTATTTTTGTTAATTATGAAGATTTTCTTCCTAAATCTAATGAAAACACAATGCTTATAATTAGAATATCTCATGGAGAACAATAAAGAAAACATTTTAATTCAGAAATGTGGGATTACCCACCGAAATGTTATTGGCAAAAAACACTTTTAACATGACGAACGAATCTCCTCGGGGCACATGTTCTAATTTATTGAACATGACTTTATTTAGGTGGATTTATTTGTTTATTTTTAAATAGTCTTTGAAGTTGCATCTCTTTAAGAAAACAGCAACATTTGTCCAGAGCCCTGAACATTATTCAAACTGAAATGTCACATTTGCATTCTAGCAGAGATAATTCCCAAGCTGCTCTTGGATAAGATACACCTTTCACACTGAGGCATCTCCATGCAACGAAGACAGGCAGTGACTTTCACCTGGCTATTTTAAACTAATTTGAATCAGAAGAGAATTAAATCTTAAATGACTTTATGTAAAAACCCTTGTCAAAATTTCATCAGTAAATCTAGAGATGGAGTTCTGAATACCCTCAAGGTTTACAACTATACTGACAGTAATAGGAAAAAATATTCTTTAGGCTTATTTGTTTCTAAAAGCAATGTACTGTTCTCATTTGTTATTCATTTGATGATGTGGTTATCTCTACATCCAGTGTTTTTCACTCATCATGGCATAAATAATTTCCTGCACTCCATGTTTTTTGTAAAAGTTAAATGAATATAACATTTCTCTCACTGTTAATTCATATTGTTTTGTCTTTGGAGAGATGCCTGTGTAAATTTCAAACAAACTTATTATCCATTAGTTCTGAATAACTGGTTAAAGACAGGAGTTTATTATACATTTGATTTTTACTCAAAATTAAGAATTTTCAAGGCTGATGAATTAACAAAAACAACCACAATAATTAAAATTAAAAGTGGGAAGGTCAGATGAGGTTTTCACCAAGGGTTACGCTGTTACAACTTGCAATATTTTTCATAAAAAAATAGGTTTTGCTATCAAACAAATGCAAAATTATGTTGATCTAGTTTATTTAAATATAGCACATAGAATAAACATTCAACATTTGTTTTGGAAGTGACCAGGATTAGGCATGATTGACAGCTAAATGGTGCCAAAGGGGTCCCCATATGATCCTTGTGTGTGGAAAATAAATTAAAAAGTGGTTGCTGGCTTAGATTGCTAACAATAGCTAGGTTGTTATTGAGTTAGCACATTCCTTTAGTTTTCAGACTTGCAATTGGACCAAGTTGGGATTGGTGTCATTCCAGATCCAATAGTGCTGTGTCTTTAAATATTTTCCACTTTGCCTCTCATTTGGGACATTTGACTTTGAAGCAAATATCAATAAGTAGCTTTGCATTCACTTTGTAAATTGCTGCTAGCAAAGTAACTTCTGAGTGTCACTAACGGCAGCTGATGTAGCATTAGTGGTAATTGTACCACAACTTTCCATTTAAAGACCTACAGATGTACTCATATGCTGCATTCCAAAAGATATTACATTTTCATGAGTCTGCCATGCAGTCTCAGAAACATTATCCATGGGTGTAAATATCACAAATTTCTTCCCTGGAAGTGCTCGTAAAAATCCTGGCTTGTATTTCTTAAAATGGGTGCCCTTTCAGGTTCTGGTGAAGCTTTGCCAAAATGAGTCCACAAGGTTTGGGAGGAGGGGGCACTGAGTACAGGCTCTGGGACTCACCTCTTTGCTCCTGGTACCTCCTGCCCTGCTGGCACGACCTGGATAAGGTCTGACTGCGCTGCCCCTAGCCTTGGGAAAAGGGAAGCCATTAAGAGTCCCGTGAGAAGGACACATTCAAATAGGAAACAGTGCAGAATAAACACAGCATGAGCACACCGTCGCGTTCCCATGACCCAAGATGACTGGACGCGTGTATGTGTGTATGTGTTGTACATGGGGCATGTGTTCAGTGTCAAGCCAGATAACCAGGAGTGTTGTGTGTTGACCCAGCCAACTCCCTGTTTAAGTTTAGACGGAAGGTGGCCCCTCCTAAAGATTTTGCTACGGGGAACACCGGAAAGTTTGAGTGAAGGTAAAAACACATATCTGCAACTAAACGTGAAATATTTCAATGTAACAATGAGGTCTGAGTTTTGAAGAAACAGCATCTGGAAATAACTGCAAGTTTGCATAGGCATGCAACTTTTTGGGGTCAAATATTTTTTTTTTATTTTGTTGTTCTTGAAAACTATTTAAGCCAAATCACATCAAACAAAATGACATACATGTATGGAACTCTTTGTTTCAAAACACTTATTTTATCTACATAAATGTGCTCAAGCTTGATATTCCATGGTTCTTCAATCTATGAAGTTGAAATAAAAGCAAAAATAAAACGAAAACATAATAAAACATGAATTTAGTCTTGTAATATACCTATTTTTAGATGTAGATTTTAATTTGTTAATAAAAATGTCACTAAATGATAAAATAGAATGAATGTACTACTGCATTTTTTTTATGATGAATTTAAGTATTTTGATGTTTTGTTATACTTTAACTCTGCTCATTAAGGCTTGACCTCTGTCTGAAGTGTTCAATGTTCCTCACAAATCACTGCTATTTACACCGAAATCTAAATTTAACACAGGTGGTCTACTGATCGATTATCGGACTTCTGAATTTGTTGCACCGAACTGCATTAATGGGTTTTGGAGGAAAGGGGCTAAATAAAAGTATTTGGTGCAATTTTCAAATATAAATTAGTAAATAATTCACAGTTATGAGTCAGTTTGTTTTGCTCTACAAGATATATTTCAGTTTGTGGTCTAAATTTCAAGGAGTCTGAATAAATTTCCAAGGCAGTGTACATAAATGTATTATAACACTATATGAGTAAGCTTGGACACGCAAAACAATAGAAAAAAAATTAATTTAACTTTATTTGTACTCAGACAGACATATTCTGAGTGAGTCGTAGCTGGTAGTTTCAGAATTTGTTCTTTTTTTGTATTTTGCTATTAAAGGAATTCTCTATTGAATTCGTGAGTGGCCACTAGGAGGCGGTAGAGGTCCACTGTTGAGCCCCTCAGTCCTACGTGCTGTCATTGCCTGGACCCGAGTTAAGTCAAAAACACATTCAAGATTTCCTAAATGTACTGCAGCCAAAACTGTATTTAATTAAGTCCCAAATTGCCTTAAATGAAATACATCATCTCAAAGGATCCAGAGGAGTGTTGTTTTATGCTGAACATATATCCGTGGTATAAAAAAGAACATTTCTTTGGAAAAGAAAAACACGCACTTTATCCAAGTCTTACACGCGTGCTTTGATTTATGGCCATGCCTTGGAACAAAACCAGGTTGCAATTCATTATTTTAGGAAGATTTACCATGTGAACTGTTTCGGCTTCAGGAGCGTAATTCACTTGGTGATGAGCTAAGGGGGCTTACGAGGCTGCCAGCAACATTTCAGACCACTCCCTTGGCTCCTGATGAGTACAGTGATTAGCTTTTTTACTCACGCTTAGCTGATCCAGGCAAGTGGAGAAGATTATTGGCAGATTCAGAAGTGTGACACATTCTACTGGAGCTTTGACCGTAATTTTGGGGGGGAGAAACCCCTTTCAGCAACTTTTCTGTTTCTTTCAGAATTACAAATCTAGGGAATGCAAACCGCTTAAGATTTACAGGCTGAGTGATAAAGGCAATAAGAAAATAACCTAATATGTGCTTTGTGCATGTATTTCTTCCAATTTCAGCACGTAGTGTCAGTCATGTGTTGTGTGAATATATGTCAAGGAGGATGGGGGTGCCTCTCCAAAAGCATGGTGCAGATTAAAAAAAAGAGGGGTGTGTGCTCAGGAGTAATGACAAGAAAGAAGGAGCTGAGGGGTTCCCAAGGCAACCTGCTGCTCTGTGACCCTCACGAGCTGGTGTTGAGGGGGGTAGAGGCTGCCTCGCCTTGTGTCGGGCCTGAGCACCTGCATGCTGTTTGCACAGGCAACAGTGATTATTTGAATGATCTCTTGGCTCACTGGAAGCCCACATCACATGCCGCATCAACGTCCCTCCCTAAGGGTGTCCTCCATTTATTCAGCTGGAAATGTGTCGAAGAATCTCCATGCATGTCGAGAGGGAAAAGAAGCCGCTGCAGGATTACAGAAACAATCAGGGTGGACCTTGAATCTACGTTGAATGACAGCTGCAATGATAGCCTTGGGCAGCAGATCTCCGTGACATGTTGCAGTTTAATTTCACGCACTTTCCCAAAGTAGGGGATCATCACAGTTGGAGACTGCAGCATTGATTAGAGGTAATGCTGGGAGATTCAAAAGTATTGGCAGTATTGGTTGATCGCGGTGTGGGAGAGAAGCAGAACGTCAAACTGTGGCATGGGAGCAACTCTCACTGTATTCATCCAAGCGTGCTTGCCCGATGGACTGAATTTTCTGGAGTAACTACCCTAGGCTGATGATTCACACTATTGAACCAGAAACATATTTGATTCAATTTTGGATAATATAAACTTTAATAAAGGTTTTCTTCCACAAAAAGCCCTTGAACCATTTAAACTGCAGAACTCTGGATTTTATCAACCCATCATTTCGACCACTTATGTAGAGTCATAATTTTGTCAGGTTCCAACCACAAAACTTCCCCGTATATTATAGTGATTTTATGTGATGGACCAACACAAAGTGGGGTATGTATTGAAAGATGGCAAAGAAATGATGCATGTTTTACAAAAAGAAAATCTGAACAGTGTGGCATTCATACGTTTTCAGCCTTCTTTATTCTGGTGCCCCTTAAAGCTGTGGTATGTAACTTTTCTAGGCAATATTGTCTTTTACTTATTTGTTAAACTAAGTTGTGACAGTATAACATGAAACAGATAATCTGTGAAAAAATTTAACTCCACTGCCTGTGGTCCTACTGCCATCTGCAGTAAAAGACAACATGTACACAAGTATGACTGACAGTAATAAGGCCACCCTCCTGGCTCTGATTGGTTGTCAGGAAGATTATCTGTCTCATCTTATACCATCACAAAATAGTGACAGTAATATGTTAAAGAAACATATTGCTTACAAAAGTTGCATAGCTTTAATAAAAAGGTTGTTCTCCTGGAAAGAGAACCTGTCACTTTAACCGGTTCTAGCAGGTTTCCTTCCAGCTTTGGTCTATTTATCTCACCAGTTTCTCTTGACCTGATGAACAAAACCATCCCCACAGCATGGGACTGCCACCATCAGGATTCAGCATTATACACAGTATTAGTTTTCTATAACAGCCTGAATGTAGCCAAGTAAAGGAAAGAAAAATATCCTTCTACAAGATTTCTATCCTCTATCTATTTCTTCTTTTTCCTACATAAATGTTGAATTTCCGGAGTGAATAACTAACAGACATGTCAACATTTTTTTTCAATCGAGTTTCCACAGTTACTGCCAGTCTCTTGGCTGCTTTATTCATTAATGCTGTTCTTGTTTAGCCTGCCAACTTAGATTGATGGCCATATCTGGTGAAAAATGACAATTTGTTATAATGATGGGCTCCAGAAATGATAACAATTGTCAATAATTATTTATTGACAGGACAATTATTTGAAAGTGGTTGTTTAATCATATGCACTTGCAATGCACCTGGTTAATTGATAAGTAAAAGCTGAATTGCACGTTCTGTTTGGCCTCTTTAACAACTTTGACCACCAACTGAGACAGTTAGCACTTTGTTCTGAAAATAGTTACGGATGGGACCTGTGAGATAACAGGAAATCTGCTAAGAGAAGAAAAAAAACACACTGCAGTACAGAGATGAAACCCTCCATGGAGCTAAAAGAATCTAAAGCTGTGGCTCCTCTCTACATTTTCTTTACACAACTCTTGTACAACCATTATCCGATACAATGTTACCTCACCCATAAGGTGGAGTTGTCTGTTTATAAGAATAAAAAGCTATCATGTACACACACACGCAAACTCGCTTTATCCCTTCTGAAGACCTCTGCATTTCCTGTTTGTCCCAATAATGCAGGAACAAGCAGTTCTACTTCCTGGCTCTCAGGCTGGTGAGGAAATAAGCAAAGTCTGGTCACACGGTGCTCCACAATCCCCCCCACTGCTTACCTCAACTCAAACCCCTCCGCCCGCCTTCCATTCTCAACACTTCGCTTTCATTCAGCTTTTCTCGTTCTTTCTCCAGCCGTGTTGTTATGTCATTTACCCTTTCCTCGCAGCTCTCGCCCTCGTCTCCTTTCACCTTCTGCGCGGGCCACACAGACTCCACGCAGTGGAGAGGAAAGAGAGAAACACCTCTCGAACAAGAGGTCTGGCAAAACACAAACAAACAGGCTCGGCTTTCCCATGGGTGGCAGGATGTTACCCAGAATGAAGGATATTTTAACATGTCACTGACATGGCTCGAGGGGAGAGCACCGGTTCTATATTTGCAAGCCGTGTTTATCTGCTGCCGTGGAAGTAGGATATGGAAGTTGATTCTAAAGGAGCCTGCTCTTAGTGCCATGCCGAGAAGGCCTGCACAGGCCATGGAGAAGAGAATAAAGAGGGCGAACAACAGAATGTGTGCTGCAGCAGCAGGGTGCACGCACTCTGCTCTGTAAAATGGCTACTCAACATCCCTAAAGTCTTTTATAAATCATTCATGGGGGCCTCCAGAGCACCATATGGGAAGCTACTGATGCAGTTCCAGAACAAGTGCCGACAAAATAGCGCGCTATGCAGTAATGTCTCCCCGTGGATACTTCATAGCATCATTGTCTGGCGGCCAGCGCTGCGCTCTTTCCTCATGCTCCCTGCAGTAGGTCCCATTAGTGGTCTATACCAAGCCTCAACTTGGTATAGATCAGATCGTACATTATTGACCCGCCTCGCTTGTTTGCGATGGCTGTGGTCATCCTTTAAAGAAAACTACTATGATATGGTCTCATACATGTCATTCAGCTTGCACACACATTATTTACTCCAACCTATGCGCATCATGTGGAGGCCCACAGAGGAAAAAACATTGGGGGGTGCTCTGGTTACGGACAACAATGGAGGCATTTAATTTGGGTTACGGTTACTACGCAACCACAAGCAGAGTGGACTGGTGTTGGATTACTGATTGTTTCATAATTAATTATGGATCATAAATAATTAATTGAGAAGTGTGGTGTAATTTACAGCCGCGTGTAAATGGGAGCTACTCCACCAAAGAGAGTGTGTAAGTGTGTGTGCACATACTATAAATTTATGCATGTGCTATGAACAGATGATATCATTCACAACGGCCCTCTTTTTTTAAATGTTCTTCCTGTGGCAATTTTAAAATCTCAAATAGTGTATTCAGAGCTTTTTACCGGGATTTCGTTCGATCCAAGCAGTAGTATGGAAGTGTGAAGTGGAAGAAAAAAATTTACATATTTTAAATATTTTTTATAAATAAAATCTGAAAAGCAAGGCATTAGTGTTTAAATCAGCCCCTTTGCCGCTAATTAAATATAAGTGCAACACTTTGGCTTTAGAAATTGTCTTATCATCGTTTCTAATTTAATTATGAAGACACACCACCCCTATTGAGAAACATGGTGGTAGCAGCATCATGCTGAGGAAAAGTTTATCATAAGTAAATCAAAGGCAATTCTGCAAAAACAAAACAGTTTGAAGAAGCTGCAAGACTTGAAATTGGTATGGATGAGCAAGTTCCAGCAAGACAACAAGCTGGTTCTACATTTGTAGGGTTTAGATCAAAGCCCAGTCACATTGCATAGGATTGTCTAGTCATAGTCCAGATCTAAATTCAAGAACCTTTTTTTCCCCATTATAAAATGAGAATATGCAAACATTTCTGAGGATGTGCAAATTTTGTAGATCTATTCCAAAACACTTGCAACTGGAAATGTTTCAGACATTATAAGGTGGTTCCAACAGGCATTAATATAGGATGACTGAAAACAAATCCACAACACAGTTTTTGTATAATAAGCAAACCGTATC
Source organism: Girardinus metallicus (assembly GCA_903067095.1). NCBI lineage: Eukaryota > Metazoa > Chordata > Actinopteri > Cyprinodontiformes > Poeciliidae > Girardinus > Girardinus metallicus. Next base: position 15,618 of record CAEGAE010017225.1, read on the forward strand.
TTCTATTTTAAAATTGTTTAGGATAATTACTTGAGGTTGCGTTGGTCTATCACAGAAAATCGTAATGAAAAAATTAGTTTGTGGCTTATGAGTGGCTTTTAAGGAAAACTTATGTTTGTATACACTGATCCTGTCACCTGCAGCTTGCTCTGGAGCCAACCTATATCACAATGAGATTATAATAATGCTGAACTATAGGCTGCTTAATGAATAAGTGTGCTTATATAATGCTAAGCATATAGTAGAACTTGAATTTTAGGCTAGAAGTGTCTATGATTGTCTGGTGAGAGAGGAGTTTAAGAAATGTGTGTGTAGTAGCAGACAGAGTCAGATACAGAGGCAAAAGAAGAGAGGAGGATATAGGTGAGAGGTAGATAAGTGGTGAGTGGGAGTTTGAGTGGGCCGAAGAGAGGAGAGAGGAGAGAAAGGCAGCGGTAGAGCTCTAAGATGGAAGCAGAGTTGGACAAAGGAACGGCCGTGAGAAATAAATGTTCTGCATTTCATGTTTTAAGCTGGATTTATAGACTGTAAACTTTAAAAAAAATCCTCAACATAAACATCTTTCTGGAGGTGATTTGTGTGTTTTATAATGGGGGGAAAAAAACATTAACATTTTAGAACACAATCTTTCAAACAACTGGTATAAACAGTAAAACAAACAAATAAAATTGCATAATAAACAATTTACTGCTGTTCTTCATGTGACCAGTAGGGGTCAATGACCATTGATCGATTAGATAGCTAGATAGATATAGATAGATAGATAAGCTTCAACGTCAATCCGTTACCATGGAAATGAGGAAATGTGTCAAAAGCATGTTTTGACATTGTCTTATGAGTAGTCAGACTGTCTTGGAGCTTTAAAGGATGATGCAAACAGAGAAAGAAACGCAACACGGATATGCACTAATCACTAATGGTTTCTAAAGACATCAATGAGAGCAATAAAAGAAAAAAAGTTTTTCAGTCAGGTTTTAACATTTTCACATTTAATAGCACAAGAAGCATGTTCATTCAGTCCCCAAAGTCACTTCTTTCTTTCTTGGAGCCCTAAGTCTTTTTAAGGGATGTCTGAACTAGATTTACAGTTTGAGACTAATTTCTCTTTTTTTTTTTTCTTTGCAATAAAGCTTTACCTCGGATGGAAATCTTCTGTCAAGACATTTTGCCACAGAAACTGGTTGGATTAGATCTTTGAAGATTGTAAGGTTTTTTTTTTATTCGTTTTGTTTTCTCAGTCCAATTTTTTTTGTCATGTGAAGTGAATGGGTTTCCATTTCTGGCATTGTAGGGTTGAAGGAAGCTTTTGTAGAATATTTTAAGCTCTTTTTTTTTAATTTCTCAAAAGCTAATAGACAATGGGATAATTTGTCTTTTATTGCCAAAAAAATATCCTTATCATTAACTCAATTTATAAAATGTCACAACACAGGTGATATTTAAGTAGAAGCACCACTAATCTCAAGGTGTTAAGTTTTTACTGCTTCTCAACTAACATCAATTCCCCAAGCTGAACTCAGAGGGAGGGAAACACAGGAAAATGGAAAGAAAAGAAAGCGGGAAAGGGTGAGTGAGAAATAGACACTACTCTACATTTCATGAGTGGAAGATGCATTAAAAAGCCGGGGAAGGAAAGATCGGAAAGAAAATAAAAATAACAGGAGATGAAAGCGGTGGGGGATTACTGCAGTGTCATTTCCCTTCTTCAACTCCCTCCATCACTTCTTCCCAAACTTCCGAATCCACCCAATCCATCCTGCTACATAACACATTCCTGTAAAACGTTTTAGTGATTGTTAAGGTGTCTCACCTTCAGGATATAAAAAGACATGACTGAAGAAAAACAAAGTCAAACCACTCAGGGAAACAAGTCCCTGCCATAAGTCGCTAAGGTGTACATAAGCGTGTTTGTGTGTGTGAGGTTTACAGGCTGTTGGGATGGGAAACATGAGACTGAAAGCACAAGCTAATGAAAATAGAGAGAACTGGGCTTTTTCAACATGCGTACTGTGCCTGATTCCTGCAGAAATGGATTACATTTGTGACAGAACTGGTTGATCTGAGACCACCAGGATTTATACTTTCTCTCTAAAAAAAAGGAGCGAAAACAGTCTGTGAGAAAGTCATAGGAAGAAAAACAGGTGGTTGCAAAACTTTAAAACTTTAGAGGCTTTATTTAAGTAAAAAACCTAAACTGTTTCACCTCTAACTATGCATTATGTGGACTACATGGGGGATTCTGATTTTGACATTACAGTCACTGGCAATTTATGAAGTAGACCAGCTTAATTGTTTGCTAACATAAAGACATCTGTAAGATGTGGTGAAGATGGTGTGTTTAAATTCAAACCAAGCTGTGTGTGATTCTCATGTGGGTTTAAGATTTGATTTTCCCCCAACCCTGGTGTTTTTGAAAGACTGTACTGTATGAGATCAATACATATTCCATGAACCTAAAAGATGAAAACATACATTTTTAAATTGAATGACATAAAATTTATTTATGAGTAAAATTTGTTTGGATGAAATAAAGCATTTACTTCGTCTTTAAATAAAGTCTAAATATAACTACTGGAATTTCCTGAAATTATATGCAACAACAACAACAAAAAAAAAGGTTACTGCAAATCAAAGCCAGCCTGGAGACAGGAAACTCAACAATAACTTCAGGTTTTTGCATCACAAAGTCTAGAATCAAGTCATCAAGATTTTAACCGCAAGGCTGGATTGTTTTTGTTCATAAACTCTTATACTTTGGAGAGAAGTTGTCTGTTTATGGAAGTTGTCTGTTCAAAAAACACCAGCGCTGGGCTTGTCTTTTCATCTAGAACTAATTCAATATCAGATAGTTATAGATACTGAGTGAAACTGAATTATTTCGTTATTATTATTATTGTGATCAGAAATGTATGTATTGTAACCAATCCTGCATTTGGGAAAGAGAGAAAAATTTTTAACAGAGCTAACAAATGTCTCATGATTTGTTCCAAAACATTTCCACTTAAAAAAATGTTCTCATTCATTAAATCAAGAGAAAGTTCTACACTGGAGCATTTGTTGCTTGTGTTGCTGCCAGGAAAGGTGTAAAAGCTATTTGTCTCTGATAACATAGTTGCATTTAGCAGTATGGTAATGAGAGCAGGTTGAAAAATGTGTTTGTGGTGAAAAAAAATGGTGACAGGTTGAAAAACATTTGGTAGTTTTGTAAAATCAGTAGTATTTGTGTATCATTACAGAGCGATTGGAAAGCTGCTTTGGGACAAAAGTGCTAATAGTTTAACAAATCACAAATAAACAATTGTCCTTTGTGCTTCATTGCACCCACAGCGTTTCCATTTTGTAAAAATTTGAATTTCTCAATTGGAATTCTTAGCAGTAATTTATGATGTAATGTTTATATCTTGCAAGAATCAGAAACTCGTTATTGAAGTCTTTGGAGATGATGCACTTTGCTTTCGGACAGTTAAGAAGGCATACAAGCTTTTACTTGAAATCACTTATGTGGTTGTTGCAACCCAGTTCCAGCCTTTGTTTTAATCTACTTTAGTAACCTAGTAACTACAGCACAGACTTCTCAGTATGTGTGGTCATCTGTTTTTCAGTAACCCAAACTCCCGATCTCTGTTCAATCAAACAATAATTTTTTTTTTCAGTTTATCTTCCACTGACTTCATGAGGATTCTCATTCACTTCAAACTCTTTAATGAACTAAAACATTTTTTTTATTTTTTTCCCCCTTTCTTTCTTTCCTTCTTGAAAACTTTGCCAGATAATCACATGACTGCCATTTTGGAGGGAAACTCAGGAAGGATATACCTGAATAAACACCCACCTACGTATGCTCGTGTGTGTGGTCATTCACGCATGCAGCACACGGTTGTGCAAATCCTCCATTTGCATCAGTTTAGGTGAATGTAGCGCAGCATTTTTAAGATCCTTATGTGTGGATTGCATGTATTCCTACATAACTCTAGGAAGCCACAGTTTGCATGTTCTGGAAAGAAGGTGATCAGGCTGAGTGTGTGTGTGTGTATGCCCATGAGTGCTGTGTTCATCGGACAGGTTGTAATTTACAGAGGAGAAAATGGAGACCTGCGAACGGCCAGAACCCAGGGGAGCCATCGGGCTGAACACGCCGGCGTGCCCTGGGAAGAGACCCGATGTCTCTCAGATAGAAACAACACACACGCCCTGTCAAACAGCAGGGGGGATGGATGGATGGATGGATGGGGAGAGGACAGGGAAGTGATAAAGAAAAAGGAAATGAGAATAACAGCCAGTGGACAAAAGGAACAAAGTGGTATGAAGCGATAGGAGAAGGTGTGAAAAGACAAATATTAAAAAAGCGAGAACGGTGCGTTATCTGCTACTCTGAAAATACATTGCCTTGCAAATCTTTTCATGCTATTGAACTATTCCACATCTTGCGGCGCTAGAACAAACCTCTGTGTATTTGACAGAGAATTTATTTCAAAGTGAATAAAACAGTGCTTAAATGTGAAGTGGAAGACAAAAGATCACATCATTTTTCTGTGTCTGATTAAGAAAAGAATCCCAGCCACATGTTGCTTCCACTACACCTTGTTTCAACCATGCTGGTTTCCTTGTTGCTACTCTTCAGTGAAATCCAAATTTGTGGAAAACTTAATTTTTTCTTCCATTCCCATTAAAGCATTACTTTGTTCTTATCTATCATGTAAAATGTCTGTATAGTGCATTAAGGTTTAAGCGTGAGATTTGACAAAATGTGAATAAGTTCAAGGGTGTGGAATATTTTTGCTTTGTACCATACCATGTACCACTGCTAATGTCTAACAGACAATGCTTGGGGGGAAAAAAGAAAAGAGAAATCAAATCCTCAAACCCATACGAGTCAAAAAGTTCATATTTCACAGTTCCTCTCAATAACTTCTACATGCCATGAAGTACCAATATAACAGCAATTTCCCATCATGAATAAGAAGCAGACTCTGCATGACGACAGCTGAGCTGGGTAACGGGACATCTCAAGATAAGTCAGTTTACATCTGTCTTGAACACAGATGGGCTCCAGTTGTGCTAGAAAGACTTAAAATGGCAACATCTGTGGAACCTCCTGATTTTATTGAGGACTCTACTGATTTACGACTGATATCCAGACGAATGAATGTTAGTGTTAGAAGCAGAATCTTAAGCCGTGAGACATGTTTCAATGTTTTTTTCTGTTTTTGTTAGTTTTGAAATTTAAGCTTCTCAGCATCGCTGCTCTGCATGAGTTTTTGCCCCGGGCTGCACACCAATTACAGATACTTCCTAATGGAAATCCTCTTGTCTCTGCTCTCTGATCCTCTACTGCCCCTCTGGGATTGGGTCTTATGTTTGTCTTCAAGTGCTTGTGCAAATATCTGCTTGTGCTACATTACTGTATGTATGTATTCTAGGTAATTGTATGGGACTTTTACAGTGGCTGCTCATCACTCTGTACAACCCGCAGACCTGGTGAGTCGAGCTATCACATCAGATCTTAAAGGTCAGAACTTCAGGTCAGCTACAAAAGTCACATTAAAGGATACTTGTACCTTTAAATTTCTTATCTTTTGAAAAACTAAAAACTGGCATGTTACGTGCAAGGAATAGCCTTTTTTTTTTTCCCCCAAGCAGCCAACATACACAGTGCCTTTGTACAGCCAAATCTCTGTAAGTAAGGAAAAAACACTGAGTCTGTGACTGGGTATGCTGTGAGTTCCAGGAAGTGTGATCAAAGCCTTTTCCTCTTCTCAGGCACCAAAGAACATGGGAATATTTACAGCTTTGTTTGGTCCTGGTGCAGAGATACCATTATTAGACGTGCAATGCAGAATCTTCGGCTGTATTGGCGGCTAGTTAAGAGTCCAGCTTGAACAGATCGCTGGTCTATTGGGACGGATGTATGAAAAAAAAAAAAAAAAAAAAAAACTAAGCTCCTCCTTGGATTCCAGTAACTAATTTTTGTCTTTAGACTGCGGGAGGAAACACGAGAGCTTAAAGAAAAACTCCTCTAATCTTTTATCTCTCGTCCAGAGGAACAGTTTCCTTCGCAGTTCCTCATATTACTTCAGAAAGGAGGCTTTTTCACAGGACCAAAAAAGGAAGAATAAAATCTCAGAAGTAATTTACAATCAAAAAATGAATTCAAAGACATCCCTTCTTAATGTGATCTTGTTGTTAAAAATATAAGTCTATGAAGCCATTTTATTTGAGTCTAAATGCAAAAATATGAAATTTTTCTTATGGAACAAACAGAATCATGCTGGGTCATCTTCTTTAAGATCATTCAGGATCTTAATATAAAACCCAATAAATAAATAAAGACATTCAAATTGTTACCTCATTAGTACTGATTAATTAATCATTAAGTATCTGCAAAATGAATCAGAAATTAGGTCTTGGCTTTTGAGCTGCTTTAAGTATTCAGCATGCTGAGATGAGAGAATTTTCCTCAGTGCAGACAGAGAGTTTGGGTAGCACTGGATTATATTTAGCAATGTTCTTAGTAGATTTCCACAACATTTGAGTAACACTTGTATGCATTCTGTCACAGTGTAACATTTGTTCCATCTCTGAGTTTCAGTGCTAATGCCATGGGTGGAAACGGTGTTATGGATGACAGTTTCAGTGTTAAAGGAGAAATGCTGAAATTGTAACTTGGTAAAAACTATCCAACTTCAGCAGAAATGTTAAGGACATAACATGAGATTAAACTTGAATGTTTAACTTTTACAGAGCACTAATAAAAAGACATTTAAATTCAAATCTGATACATTTTATGATGAAATTGTCCTTTATGGATCCTTCAATTCACAGACCGTTGGCGATAATGAAATGCACAAATTCAGTGGATTTCATTTGCAGTCACTGTACTTCAGACATTTTATCATGTCAGATATCATAATCATTCAAACAGGAGGAACACTATTTATGCTGAACCAATAATGAGGTGCATTAAAACAGTCCTGAGGAAACTTGGTTGATATATGTCCTAAAATCTCAATTTTTAAATTTTTTCCCCTTACTGGAAAATGTTTAATGTTGACATTTCTTTTTACAATTTTTCTCCAACTTCATTTTCTGTTTAGTATCAGCTTTGAAATCTCTCCAAAAAAATAAAAAATCTTGTTTGAATGTGTGCAGTAATAGTTTGAATCACGTTAATCTGAGGCAGGCAGTAGTGACCTGATGTTTTATGGCTTATTTGTGCAGACAAAACACACCTGCCTGTTTTTTTCAGACAGCCATTAAATTATGAGATGATCACCCCGGTTGCTTCGGCTCTGCCATTTTATAATATTATTACGAGAAACATGACAGGTGTTTCATTTTGTCCGCTCGTTATTTGAGCGAACGAACAATATCAGCAACGTTTTATTGCACTCTTCCATAAACATAGCTGCCTCTCGTGTTCTACTTCATTTATTTTATTGATACAAAACAGCACATTAAACAACGCTTTAAAATGGCGGAAAGATAAGGTGACTTCCCAGAACTCTAAAATGGCTAGACATAAAAAGGTGTTTGCAGCAGCTTGCAAAAGTACACAAACTGGTTTAAAATTTTTTTGAAACTATGTGATAAAACAAATCAAGATAGGAAAACCCTGTGATACAGAAGGAAAAATATGGATTGCTTTCAGCATGTTTTGCAAATAAAACTTCACGTTTACAAGCTTACCATAAAATTCTGTACTGTTAAGATTCTTCATCTCACACTGCAAAGAACATTTTAGAAGTGGTTCTGGTCAGATGAGACCTAACATACATGCAAAATGCTATATGGCATCAAAAATTAACAGTGCACATCAACCTGAGCACACCGTCCCTGTGGTAAAGCATGATGGTGGCAGAATTACTTTAAGGAGTTGGTTTTCTCAACCAGGGTCTCAGAGGTTGGTCACAAGTGTTTCTATTGCTGCGAAAAATTTTGTCCACCAGGACAGGGATCCTTAAGTATACAGCCAGAGCGATAATTGAGTGTGAAACTCCAATTCTTGAGGGATGTTGTCTGCAATATTTAGATGTGGCTATGGGCCAACACACTTGATTAAAATGATTGAATCCCCTGCTAAGCATGCAGTGAAATACTGCAGACTCCAGTAGAAAATCTAAAAGTTACAGGATTTTGGTCCTTGAGGAAAGAACCTTGACGCCTGTGGTGGATCACAGCTTATTAAAGGTTAGGACTGCCGAGTCGAAGCTCAGACCTAAATTCAAGAATCAAAGGCAAGAATTGAAAACTCGCATACAGTTTCTGTCTAATATGACAGAGATTTTTCAAATTCAAATTAACTGGTTGAACACAGAGAATTATAGAGAACCAAGTAAATATAGAAAAAAAAACTGTTTTTTACAATCAAGAGACCTCTTGATAAAATAGTCTTTCCTTTGATGTCCAGTCTTTCTGTCTATTTTTACAATAGCCTGTAATGGTCATTTTTATTTTTTCACTAAACCAAACCAAGATGGGCCCCAGGCCTCAGCTGCTACCTCAGTGTGACGGTGAGTTTTCTGAGGGTGAATATTTATTAAGCTGGCCAGATAATCAGGCGCTCACCAATATTTGTGTTGCTGCCTCAGGGGCCAGTTGAACGCATGAGGTTAAGTTTCTTTTTTTTGAGCCAACAAAAGACTGAATGTGTCTCCTATGAGCAATACATCATTGTTTCTTGGACGTGATTTACGTTAAATAGAAGCTCAAGATCCTCAGTCATAATTACTGTAAATTATGCTGCGGTGTTTGGATGCACTCTGAGGAGACGTGAAAGCGAAAAACCACAAATTGCCAAACTAAATGCTAATATGGTGCAGGTAAACCCATGCTTAACCTAAATCCTTCTGGAACAGTTCATCACCAAATTTCATAGAAACCTTGGTGGGATCTGGCTCGGCTGACGGAAACCAGAAGATGATGCCCAGGTTCTTTCAGCCCATGTGAGTCTAGACGATCCTGCAGAGGCCAGGATGGCACTGGGATGCTGAGCAGCGCCTGAAGCCTGCTCTGCTGAACCACATAATTCCCTCACAGCTGGAGGTTTATAGAGCAACACCACTCCCTGGGAAGATGGGCTTTGAGCACAACACCACCCACAAATCACTAATTTCATGGCTTGACTTCCCCTACAAAGCCAGGACTTTCTCCCCTGTGGTATACTTACAGAAAGGGTTAATTTTCAAGTCTCTTTTGCCTAGTCCTGTTAATAAAATTGGGACCTCTGACTGGACAGGAAAAAGACTATTTGGGGGGATATGAGTAGGACCAGATGGTCAAATGTCCACAATTTGCTTCCCCCTGTAAATTAGGTTGAATGACATCAAGGCAGCTGCTGGAGAACTGCAGGAGATTAGGTGGATTTTGCGAGTTGAAATGTGTGGGTTTTTTTTTTTAAATCAAACTATGTATTTTAAGGAAAAAAAAAAAACTAAGAGCCGCATTCTCACTTTAAGCAAAAAACCAAGAACCTCTCTGCAGATTTAAGGCCCCTCCTTTGGTACTATGAACCCTCTTTGGATAATTAATCAGAGTGTTTAGGTGAACATACCGCAAAGCGCAAGTGGGGGATCATCTTTCCTTTCCAGTGGTCTCTTCCTTTTATTTTAATCCCATCCTCCCTCCGCCGCGGCAGAAGTGGCGGCGCGGTTGGCGGCAAGCGGGATCTTCCAGGTGAGATTTCAGCCAAAGCACCTTGAATAATTAACCACGTGGTGGGCGAGCCTGCTCGGGTTACGCAGCGAACTCGGGTTACTGTGTGTATACAAACAGATGGAAGCGAGTACATGAGCACGCGCACGGCCATGCAAGCACACTCCTACATATAGGGTGCACGAACATACACACTCGTCTTCCTCCGATGCGTCTTTGTGGGAGGCTATCTCTCACACCACTTTCTGACTCCGTGGGCCACCTCCCCTCCCTCTTACTATCTGCTGTATAATCAAACACGGCTTCAAAAAAACAGCTCAATCCTTCCGACTGGCACTCTGCACCGTGTTGTTGCTATGCCGTCTAGATGTCCTGCACCAGGGTAAAATTTCACACTACTGTATCGCGCCAAGTCCGGTATTTATGTTTATCCTTAAGTGTTAATGAAAATGCGCTTTTCCGTAAAGAAGGAGCAGTAGTATTTCAAAAATGACTTCATCACACCTCCTTCAAGCTATGGGACCCTGTAGATATGTGCTGCCAGGTTTAGGTACCAGATTGTTTGTCAGTTTGGCTTCATGGCTCCACAGCTTAATTCTGTCATGTGGTGTAAATGTATGCAGTCATTTATGATGCACTGACCTCCACTGACCTCTCATCCACAGATTACGTTCACCTAAATAAGGTCTGCAAATTCTCAACAGAGACTGGAATTAGTCACTGTGGAGAACTCAGATATGAACTGGAAGCGGTTCAAACACGTAGATATAATTATAATGTTGGTAAGGACACTCGCATTTAGAGGGATGCTCATCATTCTTTGAAGCAGAATTTTTTTTTTTTTTTTCCCCTGCAATCCACTTTTCTGAAGCACATCTCAGGCTACAACATGGTTTGTTATTGTAAGCAGATAGCATTCAGATGAAGCAATCTATCAAAGTCAGAGTGTCATTATAACAGTGTCGAAACAGAACTGCTCCTGAATAAGCACAAAAACCAAAGAATCCACTGCCACCCTAAATTGTTTAATATTTGTTGTTGAAAATGAACAAAAGCTACTAATTGGGCTAAAGACAGATAAGTAAAATCTGAACTTTTTCAGATTTTATGTCTTGTAACAACCTCAAACATTAATGAATTTTATCAGAATTTTATTTGTTAGACCAACAAAAAGTACTCCATAGTTTTTTAGCGTAAGGGAGATGATACGTAATACCATGTAAAAACTATATTCAGCTCTCCTGAGAAAGTTATGTAATATGAGTTACAATTGCATTTTAAAGCATTTTTGAATTGAACTCAGTTGGCACTTTGAAGAACTATTCGAACTAGAAAAATAAATGCAAAAACGTTCAAGCTCAATCAGACTGAATAGAGAGCGTCTGTGAACATCAGTTTTCAGGTCTTTCCAAAACTTATCAATTAGGTTTAGTTCTACGCCATTCTAACATATGATTAGGACAGATTTTATATGGTGCTTTTCTAGTCATAGCTGACTACTCTTTACTCATTCACCCAATCACACATTAATACTCAGATCAGAAGAAAAAGTAGGATTAAGTGCAGAAACAGGAGGAAGCTGGAATTTAACCTATAACCTTCTTATTGCAAGACTTAGCTCCATGCTAACTCTAACCAGCTTCTCTGCTGAAAAAAAGCATCCTCAGACAATAAGTCTACCAACACCATGTTTCCCCTTGGAGATGGTGTGATCAGGCTGATTTTAAAGACCCTACATCCAATGATTTCCTTTTGTTAAACACTCAAATTATGTAATTTTTTAAAATTCTGCTGAAGATAAGCTGTTGTTAGTAGACTTCATCATGAACAAGAAACTTCTGACAGATTTTGTGGTCAGTCCTGAATCAGTTCCTGACCTGGGTGGCGCGGGGGTAAAGTGTACGACTCACATACTGAGTCCTTAGTCCCGTGACAGACTCAATGGCGTTTGCCACTTGTCTTCCTCCCTTCTCATAACCCACTTGTCTTTATGACAACTGTTAAATAAAGGCCAGTAGAGCCAGGAAAAAGCTTGAAAAACATAAAAACTAAAGACTCCCTCCCCCCATATGCACAAACATGGATTAGAATAAAAAAAAATACAGAGAAATCCTGAAAGACAAGTTTTAGTTATTCAAGTAGTTTTGTTTATAATTAATTACCTCTTCCAGACCAGATTCAGAGCATTTGAGGACCACTCCTGGTGACCTTCGTTATCCCATTTGTGGTTTGCAAGAGAGAATCTGAAACAGATGACCGATTCATTTAAGGTTGTTATAGAGTTGATATTTTTGTAAAACACAGTGGCTAAGGTTTACATTTTTTTTTTTTAATAGAGATACAAAAAAATATACCCTTCACACCTTCTTCTCGTCTGATTGAGCTTGAACTTTTTTGCGTTTATCTTTCTAATTAGAATAGTTCTTCAAAGTGCCAACTCGGTTCAGTGCTGTGACACCCGATCATGTTTGGCATGAGCTCAGCACTGTTCATGGATGTTGGAACAAGTGTAATGTGACAGCTCATTTCTCTCACATGGCAAACCTCTGATGTCTTCACGAGCGCCGATAGGGTTGTTGCTACTCGATTACAGCTCTCTTTGCTTGCCAGATCACAGGAAGCGGCGCACATCCAAGCTGGAGCCATCGGGGGATAGCGAGGCTCCATGTACATGTAACATCGTACAGAAGAGCTTTATATATTTTAGATGAATTGGAAAATAGGTTTGGCTTTTGGAGCACAGTGTGGTGTTTAAATGACACACAAAGGCAGTTAAATGAATTTAAAGAACAACTGGCTTTAGTGACAAACCATAAAATTGACAAACAGTTGTACAAGACACACAATTAAGAAAATAAAATTAAATACAATAAAATACAAGAAATAATAATAATAATAATACTTGGCCAAGTGCTAATTCTGAGTTTTAAATCTGTTGGGTCCACCCTGGTAATCTGAATTCAAAATCGTAATAAACAGATTAATCAATTTCAGTTCCAATTCAGGTTCGACTCAACACCGT
>CAEGAE010017233.1:0-44210 GCA_903067095.1 Girardinus metallicus
CTGCACAGTTATCTGGACCTCCCAAAACCCCCTGCAGGCTACAGTCATCTTTTTTTATTTATTTTTTATTTTTAAAGATTTTCCTGATGGGTATACAGTAAACTAAAGCCTGTTAGTCAAACCCGTGCAGATCAGTTGTTATATCAGCTTTACTAACCAAAAATGTTGAAATGAGATAAAACGTGACGGTCTTATCTCAACATATAAGGTTATTTTGAATGTATGAAAGCTTCCCTGTGAAGGGCATCTTAAAAATAAATGCTCTATCTATGTTATAAAAAGCTAATTCAATGAATCATTTCAAAAGGCAAAAGAAAGAATTAGTACCGACTTATCATATTCAACAGCAAAGCTTTTCCTTTCTAAGCATTAGCAATGAAACATGAACTTCCTTCTTAAACAAGCTATTCTCAAACAGGCTTGGTCATGACTCTCCCTTCTTAGAGTGTATTTCCTGGATTTACAAATACACAGTGACATGCTAAACATTGGCCTTTTAAATCAAAATTCTTTGTCATTATTCGAATGAAATCAAGTCAGGACAAGACGGGAATAGCAGTCAGAAGAAGCTCACTGTTGCAAATCTTGACGCTGTACCTCTGTGATTGCTCAGGCCACCACGGAATAAAGATTAGAAGAAAATCACTAATCACAGCGGATGTCATTAGCATATTACCAATAAGGGGTGGGAGAGAAAAAAGGGAAAAGAGGAATTTCCTTATAATACTGGATAAAGTGCAAATCAATGCCATGTATGGATGCACACAGCTGCTTGACAAACAGACATATTCACTCCCAAACATGGGCGAAGGAAGTTGTCTGAGAATGATGTTTTTTTCAATGTTTTTGTCTGAGTTACTCGCTGGAGCACTTGATGCTAATATCACATTCCCCCTCTCTCTTTTGATCAGCTTTTGCAGCTGGGCTACCCTGCCTTGCTTGGATGCATCAACAAAGCTTGAAGTGGCCACTCTAATCTGGTTAAGTACTGCCTGGTTGGGGAGAAATTAGCCGAATTCTTTTAACTTTTCAAACAAACATAATGCAGTCAAACTTGTTGGATGGGAATCAATTACTAGAGCTGAATATAGGGTTTGAGGGAGAGGGGATGGTGGAGATATCATATAATTTCATTGCTGGAAATCATCTAATATGTCTATTCAGTGGCATGAGCCTGTAGTATCACGTCGAAGTCATATTTTAGTCCGATGGAATGAATGAGGCAGAGAAGTAACTGTTGCCAGAATATGCTGCACAAATCTTTTTTCCCCTGTGGGTGATATTGCCATTATGCGCATTACTTCAAAAATAGTTATTCCTTGCCTAAATCCATGAGATATCACCAGGAGAAATGGGATTATTTCAGGGTAATTGCACAGTTTCTCAGTATGATAAGTTAGACAGGTAAGTGCAACCTACTGTCACAATGGTATTCGTGTGTTAATAAGACAATGTCTATATAAATCCAAAAGCAAAACACACAGGTTAAAAGTTTTGTTTAGATTGTGCACTGCTATGTAAAGCATTACAAAATATACAAGTGTAAAACTTGCAATATACTGATAAGTGTTATGTAGATCAGAAGTATGCATTTCATTTTATTACTGAAGCCTCTTTAACAAACTAAAGTGCTATGCACATAGATTTGAAATTTGATATTTAGGGTTACTCAATGAAAAGGACACAAAATCTCTTAAGTTATACGGAATTATCTTTGTTTTATTTTACCAAAAATATTTATATTTCCTAAATCCCAGAATTATAAGCACAGCATTTTTTTAGAGCTTCTTGCTCAGTGTCAGAAATTTACATACATTTCCTTAGTATTTGACGCTATACCATTTTAAACTGTAGAATTTTGGTCAAACGTTTTAGGTATCCTTTCACAATCTCCACAATATGCTGGAAGTTTCATCAATCACATATGGCAGGACTAGTGTAGCTGAGTCAGGTTTGTTGGTCATCTTGCTTAGGCACAGCTTTAGAGTTTGCAAATTTGCCATGAGACTGAGATCAGAGCTTTGAGAAAAAGAAAAAAACACATAGACTGTGTTGTCCTTTTGCACTGTGTAACAATTTGTAGTATGTTAATGGTAATTTCCATTTGAAAGACCTTTATGTGTTGAAGTTTTAACTTCTTGGCTGATGTACAATGCAGCTGCGATCAGGACTTTGTGATGGGCTCTCCAAAAGATTGATTGTGTTGCTCTTAAGTCACTTTGTGATTAATTTGGAGGTATGCTTAATGTTCCTGCCCATTTGAAATACCTACTTGTGCCCAAGATTTACCTCCCTTTTTCACTGTTCCAAGAAATTGTCCTGTCACAATTTATTATTTATTTTGTCATGTGTACAAGTCTGGTGTTTAGAATATATGAAAACAATTACGTCAGGTTAAAATACGAAATGTTTAGTCCGATTTATTGTAAGCCAGTGAGAGAAATGTTGATGTTTATGGTTTTAACTTTGTATATATATGTCTGCCATACAGTTTTGGAAATAAATGCAACGATTGCTAAAGGAACGCGTAGTGATATTTTGTTTTCAACTTTCACTTTTGTGATTGTACTCTCAAACAAATAATTATATTATTATCGACTTTCGTAGCAGATGGTTTCACTTGGAAAAAAAGATATGATTACAATACAGACATTTTTGTTGTATTCAACGTTTTCTCCCATCAGATCTTAAAGGCAGATTGTCTCCATTTTTCAATGTGTCTAAAGCTTTTGTTTGAGAAAAGTCTGTTAAATCTGTCTTGCTGCTAATAAACTGCCATTATTCCCCTCAACAAGGCTGCGCTCATTAATAATGCTTCTGTCAGTTGCGTATTCTCTTCTGTGAAAATAGAAAATATCATTAATTACAGTTTCTGTCAACCACTGACAGCTCGATCAATTGTTCTCGTCCCTGAGTTCTGTTTCATTGTGTCCATACCTAGTGACCACCTATTCTTTACTGTCTCAATGGGGATGTCCAGCATGTGAGAGCCACAAAGGCCTCGGGAGATCTCAGCGCACATTGCAAAGCTTCTGTCCTGGCAACACATTAGTCATCCAAGGAGCGATCGAGTTAGGTGGCAAACTCAAAATGTGGCTTTATTTCTCTCTCAAGTAGAGATTAGGATAGGGAGTGTCAGCAAATACAAAGGTGGCATATTTTTCTTTCTTATATTTTTGTTACCTGAATAAATATCCACTTTGGTGAAAATAAAAGTTGTTTTTTTTCTATTTAAACAATCAACACAAGACTGGAAAGCAGAGAAGCGAGTTTTTATTTTTTTATTTATTTTTTTATTAATGTTAAAGAATTTTATTGTGGATATAATGATTTGTTAATTTAAAATGACCAAAGCAAACAGAAAGTTTCAACATCTACTCCTCTAACATAAACTCTACACTGAAAAATGTTTCATTTGAACCAATTTCAAAACTTACTCTAATTTGTTATAGCTAATTTTATTACCTTTGCTCAAGCAATAATACTGATTTGATTTTCAATCAAACCAGATCAAATCAGAGATCTGATTTGAGTACCAGCACTTTTTAAACATGCTGGTATCAAAAGGCAGGTTTTATCACACTATATGTTTGCCTTTTTGTATTATCATTCTTAGTCATGCCTTCATTCCCAACGGACTGAGTATCTTGTGATTGTTTAATAAAGACCTTTTGGCACACTGTTATTTAATAGTGACCACTTTCTTATTGAAGTGCATTTGGAGTTTTACTGGGACACAGTTGATATGTCCTGGGCCATGTGGCGATGTACGATTGATTTGGCATTCTAAGTTTTATGATCGGCTTGTCTTTAAATTACATGCATAATAAAAATATGTGTTATGTATGCAGTGCTACAAGAAGTTTATCTCATATGCATTTCTTTTTTGTGTAAAGATTCATAATTGAAAAATGACCAAAGCAAACAGAAGGAAATGTTTGCTTCTGTTTGCAAAGTAGGCTGATGTTTCACATCTTGGCACTGCTCTGACAAAAATCCTACTCTGAAAAAAATGTTTATTTGAACCATCTTAAGCCTTTTTGTCATGCTTACGTGTTTAAGATCTCCAACAGAGCTGTACCGGGACCAAAAAATGGCCCTTGCATTTTTGGCAATGGCGGCCCACCATGATTATTAATACAACATGGAAAGCCACACAACATACCTGAGGATACATGGGTGCGCATTGTGCTGAAGAGAGTAACCATGTTAAAAAATGCATATTTTTCTTTAGTAAAAGAGACTTCCATATTGGGAGAGATGGTCACATTCTCACAATTCCCTTTTACAGTAAAAGTTGTTGTCAAAGAAACAGTTGTGAAGATGTCTTTTCAGTGTTTTATAAAAATATACTCGTTATACAAATACCCAATTATCTCCATAGTAAGAACATAGGACTGTGTAAAATAAAGAGTTCCACATCAAAGTATGAAAAACAGAGAGAAGATGAGTGAGAGAGAGTAAGGGATGAAAAGACATCCAAAGGAAAGAAAGAGAGCATAGATCATTTAAGGTGTAGTTTAAATAATGATTAGGTAAACAGAGAGATAATAACTTACTTTGTACTTACATATGCTGAAACAAAGGTGGCATGGACCATGGTGCTCTGAGAATGACAGAAAGCAGAAATAAGATCAGATAAAATAGATTCATGCCGATTCTTTTATAATTAATATTAAGGAATATTTAGTAAACTCACAGTGAGAGAGGAAAATCATTTGTAAACTTCACATCAAGGAAAGAGAATTTACCACATATATGTCCTAAGGGCAGGAAAAAAGAGGCCAGGTAGGTCAAGAGAACAGTGAGACATTTTTTTTTAAATTTACATTGACAGTATTTGTGTACTTTAAATGATGCAGTAATGAAAGTGGCATTATTACTGTCATTCTCTAAAGTCCATAGGCTTTATGACCATTCATTTAGATGTCAGCAACAACACAAAGCAATAGCACACAATATAGTAAGCTCACAAATGCAAAAAATGTTTATGAAGTCTACACCAATGAAAGGCATCCCTGAAACATCCCTGGGGGGACAGGGCAGTCTTATGGACCCAGGACCGTCAGGCCGCACGGCTTATGTAATTACGAGAAGTTCATTTTTGGACACACCCTTCAATTAATGAGCTCATTTTATTCTCCATGTTATCGGAAGCCAAAGAAAAAAAAAAGGACAGAAGGCCTCAGTGGGACTTTCTCTTGTTGCATTGCCTCAGGCAATTCCTCCTCAAAACTATCCATCCTGCTTTCTGGCTGAAAAACCGTCTTCTGGAAGTTGAGTAGTTGAGTTGTTTTCTGCATAAACAAACACGCCCACGAAATTCTGACACAATAGTTTCTCATGCCAACAAAATAGTTTCGTATGCAAAGGGGCCAAAAAGTTCACCACAGGGTTTATAGCAAAAATTGATGGACAACACGAGGCAGAGAAGTTGCAACTGCAATACTTAACTTTGGACAAAGGCTGAGGGGGCTGAGAGACTTCATTGGATTAGCCTACTGTCCTTCAAGAAAGTCAACTAATGGGCTGTGGCAGTCAATAATGTTTTATAATGTATTTTCTGAGGTAGATTATGGCAACCTCAGGCCCAAAAATATGCATCAATACACTGGGCATCGCCTGTTAAACCAGACAGCCTGTCCTTGCCTGAATGCCAAACAATTTCATCACAGAGAAAGATAACGTGAGTAAATACAAAACACAGTTTTTAGTTTGGATGAAAAACTCCATCAAAACTAAAATGGCTCTTTGTTAAAAAAAAAAAAAAAAAAAGACCTTAAATCTGATAACAGGCCTTTTCCCCCTTGGTGGAAACAGTTATTAATAATTTGTAACAACTGGCAATAAGTCTGTCTTCCACATGAAGGAACTTTGACCCACTTTTTCTTACTGAATAATTTTAAGTCACCCCATTTGAGGTAATACCATAGCATCTGAATCACATTCAACTTTAGGCCATATTTGTCATATTTCTGTCAAACTGCCTCAGGGTTGCTATGACTACTATTCAGTAGCTTGCCACCATCAATGTGCGAATGTGTGTGTGACTGCTTGAATGACTGCATGCAGTCATTCAAGCGCTTTGGAGTTCCCTGGACTTGATAAGGTGCTATCCAAGTACAAACCATTTACCATTTACCATATTAACACATTTTGTTATTTCATCTGTTTTTTTTTTATTTTTTGAGGTTAACATGCGATGTGTTCTTTTAAAATATCTTTTAACCTTCTTCATGCTACCTGACAGTTGACTTTGTTAATTAAACTGCTCTGGCAGAAATTTAACCTGGATATATCTAATGAAGTTAAACTTTAAAAGATGTGGTCAATCAATATTAATTCATGATTTAGCAATACAGAGAAGGTTTTAACTTTTTTTGCGTCAGGTTAGTTTAGATAAACTTTTTACTTAATAAATTTGTCATTTGAAAAATGCTATTTCCATTTAGATAATTTATCTTTGTCTGATATGAAAATTTGATTGATAATCTGACATTTAACTGTGACAAAAATCAAAAGCAAAATAAATCTGTAAGGGGGCAAACAGTTTTACATCACTTTTCACAGTATCTAAGTTAATTAAAAAAAATCTGTTTTTTGTTTTTTTTTTGCATCATTGTTGGGGTTTGAAATATTAAATATAACATGCTCTACAAAGGTAACTGTATGTAATTTATTGCAAAAACCCCTTTTGAGGCAATTAAATGATGTGTGATGTAAATACCACAGTTAAAATCAAAATCAGCCTTCTGAAGAAAAGAGACTGCTCTTCAAAGTCTTTTCAGGACATATCTATATGTGCTGCTTATTATCCATTTGCAGCTCAGGAAAAACCCAAAGAATTCATTTTATATTCTGTGGGTGTGATAAACCGTATTAATGGATTAGCTGTCAAGATACCACACTGTTTCTTAAGGTATTGCTGAAATATTCTTTCACATATTCTGTCAAACACCGGATTATGTGACACAGTAATACAGACATTGGTAAAAGTTGCCCTTGATGGATATGCGTTGAAGGATATCTTACCAGACCCCATACATGGATGTAATTAAACAAGTGCAAGTGATAGCAATAATGTATTATCCTCTAGAGCTGACAACTGGAACTGGGGTCCTGGCTTCCTGTAAACCAGTTACTAGAGACAAATGACTTGCGGCAGTCACCAACGTCATGCATAGAGAGAAGGAATCTTTATAACAGTGGTGGTCCAGCTAAGACAAATGGACAGTCATAATCCCCCCACTGGTGAAGAGTGTGGCTGTTTTTTCAAATGCGATAGTGGATGTGAAATACTTTTGTTGCAGCACAATTTCGGCTCCTGCTCATTCCTCACACCAGTCAAACTTGACAGTTTTTTGCTTTTTTTGGAGAAGCTTAGCTGTCTTGGAGTGACTGCCATCAAAGTTGGTCGAGTTGTTTGTCAAGGATGGTGGGGAATTCATCATCAGTGTGTGCTTGGTGCCGCCAAAAACCACTCAGAAGTAGGCCAAGAAAATCCTCTGTAATTAAGATAGAACATATGCATCATAAATAAGGAGAAATGTGCATGTCCTACATTTAGAGAACCATCCTTGTATTTATTGGCAAATACTGTTTGAGTATTCACGTACACGATGTTCTGTTTGTACCCTCAGAGGCAGAGACTGCTGACAAAGGGAGGATTTGACTCTTATCGTATATCATTACATGAATAAAATATGTACTTGATTACATGAAAAAGTTTATTTAGCAGTTTTCCAATTTAGATTTGTTGAATTAGGTTGAAAACGGGGAGGGTGGTGCTTGTGAAGGGCAGGTATTGTCAATATCTCAGGAAGTAAGAGATCTATGACCTGTTTTAATAATTGATAGAGAAATTACAAAAGGGAGTTCTGTAATGTTTCAACAGAGGTACAAACTGATATAAAAATAGGACTCAACTATATGCATGTGCAATAGAAAAATAAAGAAACATTATATGTTCCCTTATTTTGTGCTACGCAGGCCAACAACTTGTAGATTGTCATTCATGTTATCGTGACTCTTGGGGATGTAAAATGTGTTTGCCTTTATCTCTTACGCTCTGGTCATGTCCTTGAACACAGTCGGGAGCAGCAGTGCTAAGAAAATCATTTATGGCTCCTTATGTACTGTTCAGTCCTTCAGGGTTCTGGAAACACGTCAGGGGAATGTAGCTGAGCCCTGCTC
The DNA here is from genome assembly GCA_903067095.1 of Girardinus metallicus. Lineage (NCBI taxonomy): Eukaryota > Metazoa > Chordata > Actinopteri > Cyprinodontiformes > Poeciliidae > Girardinus > Girardinus metallicus. The sequence goes on from CAEGAE010017233.1 coordinate 8,194, forward strand.
ACAGATTCCCTTTTTGATAGTTTTAGATAGACCAACAAATGAATGGATTCTCGTGCACTTAGACCCCCCCAGTGGGATCCTGTTATTCCAAAAATGCCCAACTGATCTCCTAAACGTAATTCAAAGGAGACTAATCCCTCATTTGAGTTTCTATGTCACGATAAATTCAGCTCATTTTAAATAATATTTCAGATTAAGATGGATTTGTTGAATCTGAACGTTACTCATTTGGTTTTTAAAGTGTCATCTTTGTCACTGAATCAGTGCTGAAATTAAACTTTTGTGCAAGGAATTTGATTTATGTTGTAATTACTTCAGTGTAATTACCAAGAAAGCAGTTAATCAGCATAAATTAGGAAAAATCAAATAGTTTGAAACATACTTGAAAAGTAAACATACTATTCATTACAATAAAAATGAAGAGATCAGGGTGCTAAAAAAATATAATAATTACTTTGAGAGAGCGGTGTTGTAAACTTCTCAGTAGGCAGTTTATTTTCAACTTTCTGCTAATAATGATCAAGTCTAAGTTGTACAGTTCTACTTGGTATTCAATCCCTCACTTTATGCCTAAGCATTTTAGTATTCATAGCCAGAGAGCATTAATATAGCTTTGGTACATCTGTACAAACAATCGAAACCTAATAGCTTTTATTATCTGAATTACAAAACAGATTTTTGGGTTGTTTCTAATCAAATACACTTTCTGCATACAGTGCCTTGCATATTCATACATTTTTTTCAAATTGTGATAAACTACAAACTTAAGCAGGGTTTTATGCAAAACACCAGCACATAAGAGTCAGTAAGTGTGAAACAGAAGGAGAATAATACAAGGTTTTTAAGATTTTCTCCAAACAAAAATCTGAAAAGTGTTTTTCTTTTCAGAAGTTCTGTTCAGAAGTCATGTTCTTAGTTTGCTATAAGCCATGTAGAGGAAACAAACGTGGGAGAAAGTGTTCTGGGTACATGAGATCAAAACTGAGATCTTCAGCCGGCATATGCTATGAGTGGTGGAATATTAAGTTTGCACATCACACTCTGAAGACACCATCTGGGCCATGGAGCATGGTGGTGGCAGCATCACAACAAAGGGATTGTTTTTATTCAGCAGGGACAGGGAATCTAGTCAGAGTTAATGGGCAAAAGGATATAGCTAAATACTGTACAATCCTGGAAGAAAACATGTTACAGATGAAAAAAACTTGAGACTGGGACTGAGATTCACCTTCAAGCAATATTATAACTATAAGCATACAGCCAGATCTACAACAGAATGATTTATGATCAAGTGGCTCAGTCAAAGGTATTTCTTAGAAACTTAAGTCTGATGAGAGTCTGGGCAAAACATATGACATCTACCTAAACTGACAAAATCTGAGCAATTTTGCAAAAAAACAACAAAAAAAAAAGGGGAAAATATGCTCCAAAAGACTTGCATTTCTAATGGAATTTAGTTTTGTCAAAAAAAAGTTCATTATTTTCCTTCCATTTTCAAATGATGCACTATTGTGTGCATCATTGCATTTAAGTTTGCATTATTGTGATGCAAACTTAAATGCATCACATTAAAATGCATTTAAGTTTGCAGTTGTAATGTGGATAGGAGCTATTGATAATTGCACAGTTAATTTAGAGTAGGAGCTAAATTATTATGAAAGATGTTTTTCACACTTACATGAGAAAACAAAATCAAATTTAAAATACCCCATATTTATTACTACTTTGGAGCTGGGATAAAGTTCAAACCTACTGCAGCACATATTGAATAAAAAGACGGAAACACCTGTCAGTCTTTATCAGGGCCAACCAGGGAAGACAGATTCACATGTGCAGACAATTTATTGCTTCAACTCAGCCTTATGCTGCATGTTTTTAGACTACAGGGAAAACTGGGGCACCTGGAGGAAACGTATAAAAACTCAGGGCCAAACTCGTGATCCATGAAAAGTGACAGTGTCACTGATCCGCCTCTGCTGCTCTGAAATCCAGACTAATGTGGGGCTTTTATAGCAGCAGCAGCACCATAAAGCATAGTGACACTTTTTGTACCTATTCAGCTGGAGACAAAATTCTGGGATACATTAATACTCTGCCACATTTAACTTAACCTCTGTTTGACACAGGAGATGGGTTGAGACCTACCAAAATATGTCTTGCTTGGTAATATGTTAAAACTCCACTGATTAAATGAAAAACTGTATATTGCAATGAATTTTAAAATATATTTGAATGCCCTCTCTTTGTAAAGCATGCTGTAGTTATTAATATAAAGAGAGGCTTTATATAATCTTAAACTGAGCTGCATATTACAGTAGAATTGTCTGCTTTGCTGAATGTTTGGTGCTGTAATCTAATACAACACAATACGGTGAGATTACCACAGAGTTTATCTTGGAGTTTCTGTCCCTCTTTTTCAGATTATGGAGTGATCTTGTGAAAGGGATTGAGGATATTCATAGATTATGATTAAATCCTGAACTGCAGATGCTTAGCAAGAGGTTAGTGCAGAAACATGCAAGTGTTTAATGTGTACTAATATAGAATTGTACGAAGAAGGGAACATAATTTATTGCCTTATATTTAATTTATTGAAAAGAATCCAGTATTGGAAAAGTAAATGAACACATTACAAACACACTTGATTAAAATCCTCCATATTTTATGTGGTTCAATCCTTTCTCTTCTGATGTAGAATTTAAAAATACTAAATAATCAAAACATCGACCTGCCATTTTCATACTACCTATCCAGGAAGCCATCTTTAAAATACAAAATACAAAGAAATGCTGACTATAAATTATGCCTCCTTCATCATAAACCAAACCACTGCAGCAGCTCAGTGTGTTAACGAGCTGTGGGGCTGAAGTTAGTGCTCATGTATTTATACAGCCAAGTGTATGTAGTGTCTCCCGAAGGGGTTTGAACGCTGCGGATTACAAGCAAGGCTAACATTTAGCTCTCACCCCAGACAACATGACTCATAAGCTCTAAAGAGCCGCCGCATATGTCTGCATCATAAGTCCAATTGTGATATGACAAACATGACCTTTGGATTCAGACCCATCTGTTTTGCTTCTGATGTTTACATAGGAGCAAAGCAGTGCATGCATTTGCATTTGGATTTCAGAAAACTTGCTCCATAAAAAAAACATTTTTTTTTAAATCATACTGCACCATGTTACTTCTTCCAACACTTCATCTTCTGCTGTATTGGTATGACATAAATGTTTTATAAAATCATGTACAAATCCTTTCAGAATTATCCTTAAATTTTATGTTCATTGGGGGAAAAAGAGTTGTGCATTCAGCAAAAATCACTGCTCCACTCTTATGGTTAATCTTGAAGTTTTATCTAAATTGGAAGTAAAGCCTGTTGAAAGAAATAAGTAGGGTATGCTGTCTTAAAAAAGAATACCCAAACAAAAGATGTAAAGAAAAAGGGTTATTTGGTAAAACAATAGAATTTCAAAATTTAAGATATCGAGAGCTTCTGACGTGGCAAGTGTGCAAGTAACAAATACGTCCTTCTGTTAGTACCTCAAAAAGACTACTGGATGTTTTGTTACATTACAAACGCAAACTTTAGTTATCATAAAAAGAAAAATGGTGTCATATCATGACACAGTGTAGAACTGTCCAAACATTTAAGGCAGTAGAAGTTATTGTTGGACATGATTCGCATTGCATTTCTGGAAAGTTTCAGTCTGGACCAGACAAAGTTGGCAATTTTGTCTGGTCAAAACACTGTTACTATGTAAATGTGTTTTACTGCCATGTGTAATCAGGGTGTATACTGAGTTACTGAATACAATACACAGTGTATTATTAAGAGGTGGAAGGTATAGGATGTGTTATCTTCCTAAATTCTTCAAAAATAAAGTCATTTAAGTGTGATAATTGTATTTTTTTCCATATTTTCATGATGGAAGGAACTATACATGTAATTTTAGCTGTTCTGTGAAGGTCTCAGAGGGTTGATAGAGAGCAACAGCAAACACAAATCCTAGTAGTGTTCTATCAGACATTGCCACAACCCTACATGGCTTGTGGCAAGACACTGATGATTCCATTGAAAACATGTATCATTGCCCAAATTTACAATTATGCACTAGTTTATTTTGGACATTTATATGAAAATGTAATAAAGTATATTGATGCTTATGGTTGCAGAATGTAAAATAAATTAAGTGGCATGAATACTTTTGCAAAGTACTGTTGCGAAAAGTAGCACCAGTTTTGTGTTTTTCATTTACCAAACACATGTTACTGTATTTCAGCCCCACCTTTCTCAATGCCTGTCTTTTCCCATCTCTCATTACCAACTTCCCTATCAGTTAACTATCAAATAAAGGCTACTAGAGCCAATAAAACCTTAAAAAAAAAAACTTTGTTAAATGGCAGATGGTATCTTTTATATATGTATATACATACATTATATATGTATATACATTAAAAGAAATACTTGTATACAAGTATTTCTTTTAAGAAAAAAATGCATTAATTGACTCAATTATGTAATTCCATAGATGTCTGTAAAATTGACCTTCACAAGCTATATTTTATATAAATAATCATTCATTTAACCTCCATCACTAACTTCTTTTCCATAAATATTTGTAATAATTGGAAAGGACAAAAATAATGAATCTGAATAAAACCCACACTTGACTTAATTCTGCTTTCCCTTTGCTTAGATATCCACTAATCCCCATGTGCCTTTTATAAATGGACCAAACAATAAAAAAAAAAACAAAAGACACAGGACATTTCAAATTAGATTCACAGTCTCTGTGGGAAAAGTGTAAAATTGCTTTCACCTCCTCTGTGTTAAGCGGCAGACCAGGTCATTAGTGCAATTCCACTGTGGCAGTATTTTGCTGCAAATCAACTTATAAACTGTGGAAATTAGCAAATGAGTGTGGGAAGGCTGAATCTGCATGAGGACATCAAAGATTGTCTGAAACACATTATAATGAAAGTGAAATCCACCCTGGAGGGAGAAAAAATTGATATTTTTTATTTGTTTAAATTTTAACTACAATTAGACTAATCTCAAAGACGTGGAATGGTCTGTGTATCGGGTTGTTTTGACATGTAAAAAAAAGACGACACAAATTAAAGTCTAGCATGTCATTCGTCAGTATCATTAATCAAAGGGGTATAAAGGTTCAAATATACAACAGCGCTGACATGTGAACCTAGATGTTGACATTGCTCAGATACATTAGGCCCCAAAACAAACCATTGCTTGGGAAATCATCTGTTAACGACATGCTTTTGGTCAGAAGGTTTTTGTGTATTTAGTGTCTTATGCTGCTCCGCTGTTCAATCCACTGAAGTCTATCATTACTCCTAACTATTCTGCAAAGAAACAGATGTAGTATTTATTTGCACCAGTTCATTTCATTTGGGAATTATTTTGCAATAAACATTATTCCTTTTGCCATCAATTTAGGCTGGATATTTTCATAAAGGAGAGCAGCTGTCTACTAATCAGTCAACAGTAACTGTCACAAACTGAAAACATCTCAACAGCATTTAGCTCAATGAGCACATCTCTGAGCAACACCGCCTGCTTTATCACCTCTTGCTATCCAAAGTCTTCATACTTTCTGTGCCATGTTTATCTTACTAATGATGAATAAATAAGTCTCAAGGGAGTAACCAGCCTGTTAATTTAAATGATTTTAAATGGTTCTTGAGTCCTCAGTGCTTTTTTTTCTTTTTTTTTTCTTTTTCGTAGCCAGGAAGTAGGCCCTGTCCTACTGAAATCTGACCCCGTGCATAGAGGCTTGGCAGTTTTTCACAATTATCCTCAAGATTCCTTTAAAAAAGTTCTGACTGATCGTGAATCTGACAGGAAGGGGGGATCACATTGGTGAACCCTTTATCAACCCATCAGCACCACTACATGACATGGGAAGTCAGCAAGACATTCTTCACACAGGAGATCCATTTCTTAGCTCAGCCTGTGTTTAAGTGGGTCCTCTGCCACTTCACTGCTGCTGATAGTAAGCCATTAGGCTGCCAGACATGACTCTGCTGCCTGGAGGAAGGATGAGGTGAAGACAATAAACAAATCCAGCATTGATAAACTTCTTATACTCAAGAGCACATCATTCCATTTATTGTTCTTTTTTGACATGATCTATTCATCTAAGAGCCGTAGAAGCTATAATCACCTGTAAACCAGTAATACGAAGATCTTCAGTCAGTTAAATCAGTGGTGTTTTATCATTCAGATTTTATGATTAATGATAATCAGAGCTTCATTCAGATATACTGATGACTGGGGCAAGAGAATCTTGCTATGTACATTGTATTTTCCGTTTATGAAATAAAACACTAAGAGAGAACTTTTGCTATGTAATTAGTTTTATTACCACACCATGTCAACTTACAAAATGCTTGCAGACAACAACCAGTGGTGCACATGTCAGTGTAACTGCCAGAAACAGATTTATGTTCTTCATTGAGGTGAAGCAACATTAACCTCAATCTAAAAGGTAAATCCTTTTCTATCCCATTATGAAACCTACTACATGTTAATAAATGAATCAAAAGCTTTCTTTATATTTCTCAGGATCCTATTTTTTTCTAAAATCAGCACTTTAAAATGAACACTTTAAAATTTAGAAGAACTGAATCGCTAAAATGAAAAGCAGGTCTAATTTTTCATTAACTAAGACAAGCAAACAAAAGTGCAAAATGAATCAACAAACTACCAACCAAAGGGAAATTCAAACTATCAAACAAATATTCAAAATAACACAAACTAAATTGCTTAAAATCTGAAATTATTTTTTGTTTTTGTTTTTTTATAACTGTGTCCTGTTCAGATGTCCAAACTAGCTGCACCAACAACCCATGGATGCAGCGGTGAATGGAGGAGGAAACCACAGAGCCTGAGCAACCACCCAGCCAAACACCATCCAGGATACAACACCTAAATCCATGTCAGCCAGGTACCTGATCCACCACACCAGGCCAAAAACAACCCACCAGCCACCCTGTCTCCCAATAGGTGCACTCCACCACCCCTCCCAGTACAGTAGGCCAGCCCCAGGTTAGGGGGCAGAGCAGAAGGGAGAAGTGGCAGAGGAAGGCCAAAGAACGGCAACCCCCACCAATCACAGACCAGGGGCATCCAATCGTGTCAGTAGTTTACAATCCCCTCACCTTCGATTTGAGACAATAAAACATTTTCTGAAACATTTTTTTGAAAACATGCATGTTCACATGAGCTTACAAATTTAAGCGTAGTGATGAGTTGTGATTAAGCACAGAGCTAGAGTGTGATTAATCTGATAACAAATGCATCAGCTGACAGCACTATTCAAAATATAATATCTCTACATACCATTTGTATGTAGTCTTTAAAAGAGGAAGAGAGATTGTCATTTTTTCCTTACTTGGATGTGTTTATTCCATCCAAGAAAGGATGGAATAAACGCATGTAGATATTCTCACAGATAAAGTTGCGAATATCTACACCACTGCCCACTAGACATCAGCTTTTAATGTGTCAGACAGCGAGGAGAGGATGCATAAACCCTAAATAAAACCAACACAAGAAAAACTTCATGCTTTTTTCAGTTCTTCTGCTGTTATTTCATAGAATGAAAACTACAACAAAAATATGCTTAGATAATTCATCCAGCAGCATACAAACGAACTTCTTCAAAATGTTGCGTGTGTATTCTGATTCTTCTGGAACCCTGATCACACAATAAACAAGAACTAGAAAATGAGAGGTGTATGTCTATCTACAGTGGCTTTTGGTCAAGTAGCCAGTCCATCAGAGTGGGCTACGACTGTGGATCATGATTCAGTTCAGTTTATCTCGATTAAACAACATGTGTAACAAGAAAAAAAAATAATTCCAGTTTACATCCAGAAATATTATGTACTCAGTACAATCAATTCATATGAAGAAGTGCAAAGGCAATATAGCCATCCTCCCATTGTCACTTCCTACTTTTTCTTGTAGGGTCGTGGAGTGGCCAGTGCCTGACTCCAGCAGTCAATTACAAAAATTCCCATTTGATCCTAGTTATTAAACAGTGCACACAAGTTTGGCTTAATTATGCCAATTAGTAAAAAATTTCCATTTATGGAAGCCCAGACAATTGCAACGGGTCAATTACTTTGTACCAATTTTCTGTCCTGAACAAGTATGTAGCAACAGTGAACAGATAAATGCACTGAGTCATTAACTTTGCAGCAATCCTTCAAAGAAACCATACGTTTGTTGACAGTGAAACAGAAAACTTCCTCTTTCATAAGAAGAAAAATACAGCAAAACCTGTCTCAGTGAGATCAGCCGTCTGTCACTACTGAATGAAGTTTTAAAAAGAACAGACATATAACCAAAAGAATTGGCTCAGAAGCACTTTCCTTTTTAGAGAAAGCGTAAAGAGTTGATGACAGAAGAAGCTCTTTTACTGACTTTGTCTAGAAGATAAACACAGCTAAAGGAAAAAGCAGTAAACCAGAAATAAAATGAATGGGGTGAAAATGTAGTGTATAGTTAGTGAGAGTAATTGTGCCTTCAAATGCTTTGCTTAGGAGCAAGACAATGTAAAGCGCAGATAGGCATGGCTAACTTTATCATCTGCAAAGAGAGAATGTGAAGTTCTTGGCAGCAAAAGCTCAAGGAAAGAATACCAGCTAAGATGTAACGTCTATGGAGAGACATCACAAAAAGATAGTACGACCTCAATGGCAGCAATAGCAACAGATAATGTGTAATAAGAGCGTAGTAGGAGAGACTAGCAAAGTATGAATTGCGAGTCTCCTGTCAATGTTACACACTTCAAAATTGGAAGGAAAGAGTCAACAGACGACTTGTAATTTCTTCTTTCATGGAGTGGTTTAATCCATTGAGGGGAGATGTTGCGTTCTTGGAAGTCAAATCTCTGAGTTTGGTGTGACATCACACCAAACTCAGCATTCCAGTTAACATAGTTAGAGAAATCAGGATTTCACCTTGTCTACTCACTACAAAGGGTTGAGATTTCATCGTCGAGTGTACTGATTGCTCACATTTTTAGAGACAAATTCCTTCATTTCCCACAATTTGAATGGATACTTGCAAGTTTGGAGGTAATTGGACACGTAGCCCCATTTCTTCAACATCAGAGCAGCCACTGCATAATTGTGAGTGATGTACAGAGAGTGGAAGTTGTACTATGTGTCCTTGTGGCTGGACTGACTCAACGACATTCACTCAACAACACTCTCAACAACTCTGAGCACGGTTTTGCATACAGAACAATTCGATATGAACATTGTTTCCTGCTGAACTTTTTCCTGAGCGAGTCAGTATGTCATGAAGTACAGGTATGTAGCCGTAGTAAATGACTTTTAAGTGGACGTCCACTTTGAGTCTGCATTGATGCCACCTTGAGTGTGGACCTCTGAGGAATTAAATGTACTTGAGTATGTTGGGGGCAACATAAAACTGCTACTGTGCATGTCCCTCAACAGGTTGAGGCTAGCTTACTACTGGAAATTGAATTGATGCCACCAACCTTGGGTCATGAGATGTTGAGTAGTTAAAGTGTTTCCTCTGCCAGATAACAGTTCACTTTCTATTGGGCATATTTTTTAATAATATTGATTACATGTCTATCACAATAGATATCACCATTGTTTTATTGCCCAGTCTTACATCCCATAAGTATACATTACTTTTAATTTGTTCAGTTTAGAGTTGTAGGAGCTACATGTAACATTAACTTTAGATGATCTCTTACAAGTGTTTCTTGTAAAATAAACATGTTTCCAACACAGTTTAGTATTGTTGACACAAAGAGTGGCCATAGTGAAAGGCAAAGTCTGTCTTACAAAATGTGACTGGGGTGTAGTTGGAGTTGCTTCCACTTTCCAAGTGGGAAGTTCAACTTGCAGTACATGAGAAAGTCAGAATTTCCCAGTTCTGACTACAGACGGAACGCACCAAAAAAGCACTAAAGCCCCGTGACAGAGGATGAAGTCCACTGCCAATTGATCTGTGAAAAAATGAGGCTTACCAGCTGAATACAGATATATAGATCACAATTACCTGGAAAAAAAGATGCACAAAACATAAACATTAATTTTGAAAAATCTTTTTTTTTTTTCATTTTTCATTTCACTTTTTATTTACATTATTTTTATGCTTAAATCAACTTATGTAAATTAATATGTATTGTATGCCCTTTTACTGCAAATCGTGAATCGTTTTACAGTTAGCTCTTGAAGAAATAAATCATCTTATGAATAACAGCTGTACAGTTTTTGTACAGCGTTGGGGGTATAATAGTAATACCTACCTATCACAATAACTTCAGTTAAATGAGGCTTTGTGCATGACAATGTGGAACAGTAAAGAAACAAAGATAGTCAAAAGTAAATAGATATTTTCTAACTAGGTTCACTAATGATATCATACAGTTTCTATTTTCCGTTTTGGAAACTTTATTTTACTTAATAAATTGCTGAATCTGAATGCTTTAGAAGGAGGTCAACTGTAGAGTCAAATTTTCCACATCAAAGATTTCTAAACCTATTTCACATCAGTATTTTTGGAGCTATTTAGTTAACTCTTAGTTTTTTCTGTCAAGACGCAAAGAAACATAGCAGCCAACCTAAAAATAAATCATTAATTGTTGTCAAAAGCATAGATGACCCTCTACTCAAAATTAAAATAATAATTACTTGCATATCACGTAACGTCCTGGAATATCAGCAGATCAGACCATGTGTCTGTATTTCTCCTGGTCTTTTTCCAGGTCATGTTAATAGATAATGTTTGTATTGTTTTACATATGATTGAGGTCAAAGTAGCAGTGGAAAATAAAAGAAAAAAGCATACGATATTTTTGTCACTTTTTTAATATAATACACCACTGGAAGCTTTGTGGCTGGCTGTGATTTGAGCACGTTGTATTTCAACATAATGTTTCTACCCTCCATGGGTGCAGTTTAAAGAAAATAATGTCTTGAACTCATCTTTTTGTTTTGACAACTAATCAATATCACTTTTCAGTTTGTTTTTTTTTTTTACTGGACTGGTAGCAGTTCAGTTTGAAGGCTCAGTTGAAGCATTCAGAAAATGCCCATTCTGTTTGCTTAACCGTTTGGGAAGTAGTTGTGTGTATGCACTTGTGTGAGTGAAGGAGCTGTTTGCTACTGTGATTGGTCTGGATCGGTTTACACAAAGGACTAGAAGATTTCTGGTTCAGGAAACAATGAAGTTTAGAAAGCTGCCACAAAGATAAATGTGCCAGAACAGTCAACCACAGCTAATGTGGCCTATGGCAGCCAAGTGTCACAACAAGATCAAATTTGGTAAACTGAGAAAAGCCATGCCAAGCCATTAGATTAAGCAACCTTTTCAACCTTTTCCAAACCCAACATCTTTTTCCTGGCCCCACTTAGCCACCTTCCTGTCATTTCTCTAATGCTCTGTTGCAGTTCCACCTTCATCCTGTGTCCTGCCTTTTTCACACTTTTCTGTCAGTGAGGTAATTATGGCTCGAGCAGTGGGAGAGATTTGGAGCTGGAGGGCTAGGCATTGACCAGCTTTTTGATTTGTGAGGCTCTCCCCTTTCTCCATCTATGATTTCTAGGTCACCTGGCAGAAATCTGAAAATGACAGAAATGTGGGTAGCTCATAAGAAATCAAACAAGTAAAAACTGCTTTACAGCTTCCCAGTTGTTCCTGCAGGAAAATCAATGTTTTCCTTAACACTAAAGCAAAATGGTCTGGCTTCTGTGCAGCAGTAAATGCAGAGCTTGTGTTGTTAATGATAAAACAGACGATGTCTAATCTTGGGACCACTGTTGAATTCAGTTCACTTGTATCAGACCAGTTCATAACAAATGTTATTTCAAGGTATTTCACAGGTTAAATTTGTACCCAGTTCACTCAAAATTCTCTTAATCCAGTTAATTTTATTACAATCACGGCAACCATTTCTGATTTACATTCATGCACCCCAATTCAATTAAAATTATCATAGACTGTAGTCAAATTTGACTAATTGGTTGGTAAAAAGTTATCTATTAAAGGAAGCTCAGCCATTTGCAATGATTTGTTGACTCAAGCAATCTCTTATCTTGAACACGCAAGTGTTCATGGTGGAGGCAAGCTACTCCTTTTAACAAGAAAAAACCTCCAGCAGAACAAAGCTCAGTAAGGGAGAATCTGAATTACAGGCTCGGGGATTGAAATGGGGAACAGAGAATAATGTAGACATCTTTCAATTAAAAATATTCAAATAAAACTAGTTAATAGTAGCAATAACTTTTTCAAAGGTTTTCTCAGGTATAGATACAGCTACAACATGTAAAAACTGATCTAAGAGCTTTCTGCAGAAAAGAAGAATCAGAGCACACTGTTGGTGGCAGCAATAGCTCAGTGAAGAACTCCATGTAGGAAAAACAATCCATGAAACACATATGCACTGAGTACTTTCTACAGGACAGAAAAACAAAGAGAGTACATGGTAGCAGTTGACATATCATTGGCTTCCTCCATGGAAGACACATAGCTAAACAGATAAGCACTGAGTCAAAATACAGTAATTTCTACAAGAATGGAAACCCAAGAGACTACATGAAGTAAACAACAGCAATAGCTCTGTGTGACTCTGTCCAAAAGATATATGCAGATAAACACATAAGCAATGTTCCAGTAATGCTTTAAAAGGGAAAGAAAATCAAAGACAGTAGTCAGTGTTAATGACACCAATAGCTCTGCCAAAGACTTTATCCAGGAGAAGGAAAGAACTACAGACAAAACTAATAAGCTGGGAGTACTTTCTGTAGAAGAGAAAATCAAAAAGAGCACAAACGTTATCTGCAACAATGGCTGTAACAATGACAGAGAAGAGAACTGCAGCTAAAAACAGGAGGACTGAATCAGGACTATGGCAAAGAAAAAAACAAAGGCAGTAAAAAAGGGTAGTAAGAACAAAAGTTATGCCAGTAATGACACCCAGGAAAGATACAAGGCCAAGCAAAGAAGTACAAAACTGAGTCTTTTCTTCAAAAAGATAATTTGTTATAACCATTTCTTGACAAAATCAACAATACTCCTGGAGGCAGGATGGTGAATTTATTTATGGGTATTATTTAATCTCATTGTGATATTATGACACATGGGGAAGTTAAATCATACATTAGAGGGTATTTGTATTGATGGCAATGGAGGAGAGAAAATCACAAGATTGAGAGCTCAATTTACTCATCTGTATGGTTAGTTTACCCCTCTTCTAAGGAACACTTTTTTTGTTTTTGTTGTTCATTATATATAGTGAAAAAGTTATTTTTTCATAAACATTTTTTACGCTTTTGTAAAATGCGGGTAATCCTCTTTTATTTCTCCAGTTCCCCTTTTAGCTTCTGATATGAATTTGACCCAATGCTTTTAAGTCAGAGTGGGTAACCATCAGGGGAAGAAGTAAGAATTTGATCTGCTTTGCCCCCTGGTTTGCTGTTTCTGCTAAGCTAAGCCACAAAGATAAATACCAAGCTGTAGACACATTGCCTTTGCTATCTTTAAAATTTGTAAAGTCTTAGCTGCCAGCAAAGTGCAAGCAATGTTCTGTTGTTTTCTACAAAAGCAAGCACAAAAGGTTTAAAGTATTTTCTCTTTCTCTTTCTTTTTTCTTTCTTTCTGCCTTTCTTTCTTTCTCTCTTTCTCTCTCGCTCTCTCTCTCTTCCTTTCTTTCTCTTTCTTTTTCTTTTCTTTCTTTCTTACTTTCTCTCTCCTTTTCCCTCTCTTTCTTTTTCCTTTCTTTATCTCTCTCTCTTTCTTTCTTTCTTTCTTTCTTTCAGTGAGAATTCATAGGTTTTTCCAGTTCACTTGCCAAGGAGATACCCAGAAGAGACACATTGAACAACATATATCAAACTCTAATTCTTGCTCTCAGACACCAGACTTTAGTGATTCAGCACAATATTAGGCTAATTAATTGTCTTGCTGCCGTCTATTATATGCATGCCTGTATACTTTACAGTATCATCAAACTGGTGTATTCTATTATAGTAGTCAATTGAGTTTGTACCCATATTCACTCATAAGTTATAGTATACCACAGTAACTATTTCAAAAAAGAAATTAGCTTTATTTAAATGAATGAGCCTTGTGGCATTGATGCCATCAATTTATCTGCACTGTGGAGACTGAGTATAATAGTGAAAGTAATATTAGCATAACCATGGATATAGATATATTTCATGTATAAAGTGTAAAGTTTGGGTAAATTTTGAAAGCCTTTGACATCTGTGTCCTTCTCTCCTTCATTCTGTGCTGGCAGATATTTCATCTTGATTTAATTTTGAAATTTGTGTTCTCAATAAAATATTTTTAACTTACTGGCTTGTTGATTGTTTGCTTCAGATGCTTTACTTTCAGTGATTACTGTAAGGTGTTGCTTAGAAATGCAATACTCGAGTAGCATGATACTCCAGTAATATAATATTCTAGTATGACCATTTTTTTAGGAATCAGTAATCTAATGCAGTGGTGCCCAAAGTCGGTCCTCAAGGGCCGGCATCCTGCATGTTTTAGTTCTCTCCCTGGTTTAACACACCTGGATCAAATGATGGCTCATTAGAGGCCTAAGAAGAACACTGACATGCTGAAATGGTTGTTACTACCACCAGGGAGAGAACTAAAACATGCAGGACGCCGGCCCTCAAGGACCGACTTTGGGCACCCCTGATCTAATGTGTTACTATTTCTCAATCGGTAGTCAAATTAAAGTAACATATCTGTGCCAAAGTGCAGTAACACATTTTACCAGATGGCAATATGGAGGTACAGCACATGGCTTTGAAGTGTAACTGCTCTTATTGTCTAATTGTGCAACTACTGCAGAGTCTGTTCTGTGGTAGTGTAGCAGCGACGCAAGCAGTTTACACAGTAAATTTCACAGTGCGGCACACGTCCACACCGCCATCCAAAATAAATACAAAGCAGCTAGCAACACAATGTAAGCCAACAAATGCAGGAAAGAAAGAAGTGCACATTTCTAGCTGGAAATACAATCACTATTTTGGGTTTGTGTCAGTGAAAGATGACAATATTAAGGCTTGCTGTGCACTCTGTACTGGTGACAAGGTTTTATCTAACTTCAAAAACACTATGTCAAATTTGAAGAAGCACTTTGAGTTGCAGTACAGCTCATACAACCTTAAAGAGAAAGTTCCACTGGTACAAATCAGAGATATGTGACTAATTTAGGAGCTTCCACAACACCTTTACACAAAAGCTGGACTTCTGTGCAAAACAAGTAAGTGTTTCTCTTTCTTTGTTTTTTTAAATAACAAGTATCTATTTTCTGTTATGTCAAGAAAGATTATTTTTATTTAATATTTTATAAAAACGCATATTTTCTTAAGGAATCAATTTTTAAGTTTTACTTGAAATGTAATTGTTGACTTTACTGTTAAAATCCATTTCCAATAAAGTGAGTAATGGCAAGATCAGTTGTCATTTTCAGATTGAGGTAGTGGGGGGCTGCACATTACATCCAGCTGCTGGATTCATGACCATTAACATTGTGCAAGCTCAAGACAAATAAAACTATCACTAATTTCACTTCACGGGTTGAAACCGAATTCATTCATGCTCAGAATTAACACTTAAGTATTCTGAAAGAAATTCCCTCTCTCAGCATGAGCCAGTTGTTGTTCATTCATTTTTAAATGAAATAAAACCTTTAAAAACCTAAATATCAATGATTTTTAGTGACACTGTCACAGCAAAACTAAGTTTTACTGCCATGTCAAATGCTACAATTACTGTTTCAAGGTTCTTTGAGTCTAAACACTGCATATGTATTGAAGTGTGCACTTTGAGCAACATTTAACTGCTTTACTAATCAAATTGTAAGCACTTATTAAGCTATGCATGACTGGCGATCTTTCCCATCATATTTTCCAACACTGACATCAACATCTCATTTACAAACTTTTACACTGTAGCTTTTAGAGCAGTGTTAAACAGCAGATGTATTCTGTCCCATTATGTAAATTTCAAATATTTGTGTGCCTAATAATTGTTTACACCACAAATATAAGGATAAGAAACCAAACCACCAATTTAAAAATCCTACACATTTCTTCAATTGCTTTTTCACATCTTGTTAATGGTACTCTAGCTCAATATGTGCTCTTCCTGCTATGCTCAAGTTCAAGCATATGCTCCTTTGGAAATCATACAGATTTTATAGTGTAGGGCTTTCTATTGCAGATATGAAATAAAAATGAAGCTAAATTAATTTTAATCTAAACTTGTCAGAAAATAATAATTTCTCACAACATTTATTTTCCTTCCATCTCTAAAATACATATTACCAAATCAAATAATCAACCCTCTCTTCAACATTTATGACGTTGGTTCAGCTGCTTACTTTTCATCTTCCAGCGTTATGAAGTTTATCAACGAGATTTCTCTCCATCTCTGTGACTTGGTGGATGTGTGATGGATCATTCTGCTTAATTTCCATATTGAGTTTCATCTCCCATTTCTCTTTCATATTTAGGCAAAGTACTTATCATTAAGGTTTAATAATGCTGAAATTATGCCTGTATAACTTCACTTTTAAGCTTTGATTAGGATTTGGATCACACCATTCACCTCCTTGGAGGGATTTGATCAGATTTCTTTCTGTAATACTCTCTCAACTGAAAAAAAAATTGTAAAAGTCCCCACATTATACTTTTATTTGGAAACTGTAAAACCTACATTCTTTTCTTTGTGGACTTTCGGACTGTTATTCTCTGCCTTTTCCCAGTGCTCCTTGTGCTAACTTAGAAACAACCAATGAGAGCCTAGAGGCATGTCTTAACGCTTCTTAATCACAATCTTGTGTGTCCCTGCTTATCCCTTTTTTTCTCCCCCTTGCTCTCTGGTACCTCTACAGCTATTTCCCGTTAGCAGATCCTGTTGGGAATGTTCAGGCTAGTTAGCATAGCCACTGATGACGCCAGATTAACAATTTTCCTGAAACGTCAAATTGTTCCCATGAGCATATTTAGCAGATATGTTGACAGTGTTAAAACCCTCCTTCTGGCTCTGATTGGTTGTTTTTGGTTAGGAGCGGTCCATTTCTTCTGGCTGCAATAGCTCAGGAAGAAGCCAACAGGAGGAGATCGATCTCGTCACAGATTGACTCATAACACACTGTCACGGCATGGTGACAATTTTAACAAATATGTAAAATAAACATATTCTTTCAAAAAGTTGCATACTTCAGCTTTAATGCAAAAATTTCCTATAAATGTTTTTTTTTTTTTTCGCTTGAGTTAAAATCTTTATTGGTATAATCAGGGGTTGAATTGCAATCTGTGAAAATAACAGACGGAACTAAGATTTTTCCGTTGATTTAAAGAAATACCATTCAAATACGAACAATGTTCCATTAATGCGACTCGTGTATTTATTTATCAAGGTTATTAGAGTTGCACAAATAAGCAACAAACTGTATGCTTATGTATCTTCCAATCTTTTACCTAGAACAAAATCCATTATTTCTTGTCGCTACGGCAGTAAGGTGCTCCACTGCTCCTTTGCTCTCATGACAGCTTTATATCCATGGCCCCGAGATCTTAAACAAACATATAGCTTATTAATAGAATTTATGTGCCACATACCATGTAGTCGGGGTCAGGCTACCTAATTACCTCACAAGCTGAATAATATTGGTGTGCTTTATTAATGTTCCATGGTATTGCTAGGGACAACCAATAAATACAGCTCTGGGGATTCTACCAAATGAAATGTGAATATTTCAGTCTTTTAATGAAGCACTGCCAATGTACTCCACATGCACCCTTATTTCAACATGCTCATGATCCTTCAAAGGCATATTACACAAAAAACGGATAAGTGATGGTAGCCAAATTGCCTTTTAAAATTGAGAAGTTCCTAAGCCACCTTGGTGCCCTGACTGGCAAGAAAACCTGCAAGAGCATATACTGATAAGATTCAGTGCATCTTTTTATCTTTCAGTAAGTAATGTTATTGTTCGCTAGGTGAACTTAATGAGCACCTTGGGGCCTTTGGGGACTTTAAACCATCTTATCCCAAAGGGAAAAACAAGGAACTTTGCATTAGAGACTTTGGCATTTTCAGCAGTGGGTTAGAACATCATATTCTCTCACCTTTTCTCTCACCTTTCATTTGAACATAATGGAAAATCAAACATCATTATCAGAACATGGAGCCATAAAAGACAAATGTATGCGTTACTGCTCACACTCTGTTTTCCTCAGTTCTTTATGGCTTCCCTAAGGAGATGTTCAGGCTTCTTGCAGATCGGCCATAAATCCTAAACTTAGTCCCTTTTTTATCACAATGGGAAGATGCCTGTCTGGCTGAAGACTGAATGTGGCTCAGAGCTGGATAGAGACCTATATGACAGGCCCCGCTGAGAACTGAATAGACAGCATCGTCTGATGAATGATCTGCCTGCTTTTTAATCACAAAGCACACATTTCAAGAGGGACATCAACAAAAGTGAATGTGGCAGAATAGGATGAGTGCAGGGATCTCAGTGTATCTGGCGGCTTTTTATGGTGTATCAGTGAAAGTCCAGCTCACAAGCTTCTCTGTTCAGTCAAGAAAGCTGCCATTTGTCTATCTTTAGTTATGTACTAAATTTTGCCATGTGTCACTTTTCTTGTAAAGTCAAACAGTTTAGTGTTGTGACAGATATTCAGCTGTGTTTGGATGCACTCACATGACAAGCCAGACTAATGTAGTGTGCTTGTATTGAACTGTAGAACATAACAACTCTTATTTAATTTGATTCAGTTCTGCATACACTGCCCTGCTGTTACCAGGGTGCCAAATGTGTGCAAAGTAGACAGCAAAAATTGCTGGGCTTTTCCCCTTTCATTTAACTGATGTTTACTAAAATACAATGTGAGTGCCTATTTTAAGAAATTACTGGCTTCCAAATTAAGCATTTTTAAAATTCAATAGCATTTCTTTCCAGTGAAATGTTTCTTCCTGGGCTAAATTTTTAGCTAACCACAATCCAAACGAGTGCATTTAAGAGAAGCTCTTTTTTGTCAATAAAAACCAGATGTTATTTTGAGTCCCATTTAACATTCAGATGCCAAATGTGATTCCTAATAGTCAGAGCAGACACTTGTGTCAATGGAAAAAAGGTGACCCTAAGTACATCCTTCAGTGGCTGCACATTGATGAGTTGAAAGAAGCAAATTTGTCCTTCAAAGCCTGTTATTATTTGAGCAAGCTGCTGCAATGTACAAAGCACAGTGAGCGCAGAGCCTGGGTTGCATTTGCTCTCTACACTTCAGTGCAAAATGAGACTAGTCAAGCCTTAATGTAACCAGCATAGCTGGATAAAAATCTATACAAACTCAATTATGAATCAATTTGAGTTTGTGTCAGACAGTCTGGTGCCAACAGAGTGGATTTTTTATTAACTTATGGTCTGGGAAGAATGAAACACTTTTCATTTGTGTACTTCAGTATGTTGCTTCATGATTCAGAGGAAGGGTGTTCACACTTTGTCTTGGATGGATCTCAGATGGGGACCAGCTTGATCTACTCAATGTTGTGAAGTAGCATACATAGCCTTGACAATGTTTCTTATGACTTTTTACATATTGACAGGATAATGTATTGAGATCTTGTGTAACAGACAACCAAAACGTAGTACATAAATGTGTTCGAGCAGAGAATAAAAAAAAAAATCTCTAAAATGTTGCACTTTTGCTGCAATTACAATGACATCTCTGTTGGGTTGTGTCTGTACAAGTACAAGTATAGCTAGGGAACATTTTGCCCATTGGTTTCCATAAAAAGTCCAAGTTCATTCACATGCACAATAAATTTATATATATGTGCACATCAATTTAAATGTCCTGCTGAAGATTCTCAATTAGATGTGGATTTGCACTTCAGGGCCATTATCATGCTGAAAGGTGAGCCTTCAACGCTGTCTCAATTGTTCTGCAGCCTCTGCCTTTCGTCCAGCATGCCCTGTACTTAGTGTTGGCCATCTTCTCGTAACTTCTGACCAGCTCCTTTGAACTTGCCAAAGAAAAGCTTCCCCTTAGCATGATTTGTCCACTACCATGTTGTATAACAAGACGGCATTATACAACAAATTTTTACATGTGGGCCAAAAAAAACTCAGTTTTGGTCTCCTCTGACTATACTTAGATTCACATTTTCTAAATGAACAACATGGCTTTCTTCACGGCACTCCTACATGATTTGTGCTGTGCACAGCTAATACTAATATGGATCTCTGCAGCTCCTCTAGAGTTACCACAAAGCCTTTTTAGTTCCTTTTCTGAACTGAAAGAAGATGCTCTTCTTTCAGTTTGAGTGGAATAAACAATGCTTTGGTAGAATTGCATTGTGCTTTCTTTATTTTCCTATGATGAACTGAACAGTATTCCATGAGATGTCCAAAGATTGGAGTACAGTGATATAACCTTTCTCTGCTTTAAATTTCTCCACAGTGACATGAGTTTTCCTTGACCTTCATTTAAACGATTATTCAGGAATACTCTCCTATTGACCTGTGAGGCCGTCTCAAAAATATGTTTTTATATGGAGTTTTTATCTAGAATTATGTGGGCTCTATTTAATAAATACTTTTGGTCCAATGAAAACAATTTAGGGGGGCTGAACACAAATGCATGCTACACTTTTCTGGTTTTTATTTCAGGAAGCTCTTAAAAAATATGTATCCTTTTCAATCCAGCTCAAAATGAGGCACCACTTCATATTGTTGTCAGATAGCCAAATAAAATACCCTAACGTATGTGGTTGTCATGAAACAAAATGTGCTAAAATTCCAAGAGGCATGTATACTTTGTCAAGGTTCAGTATTTCCTTTAGTGTCTTTGACTTCAGTGTTTACCATTGTCAAAGTAGAGACATAATGAAACCGAGACAGCAGGAGGCAGGATGTAGCTCAACAGTTGATTGAATAATTAAAGTTAAAACCCTCCCACACTGATTCATATTACCCCATTACTGGGAAACGTTTCAGTTCATATGCATTTTACCCAGCACCCCCACTGTCCTGCTCTAGCATGTCAAACTGGGTCACAGACTTGAATGCATTAATGCTCACATTTTATTCTGTGTGAACCTTGACTACTTCAGATGTTAGCATGCTGAGAGTTAGTTTCCAAACAAGTTTTACTACAAATAAACATTTCTTCATCTATTAGACAATAATCTGGGTTTGTTAAAAGTCTGAGTAAGGTATTTATATGCTTTCACTTGACAAATAGCTGCCATTTTGGAGAGTCCCTCACTCTGCACCTGTCATACCCTGAGCTGTTATTGATTTGAGAAAGCCAGCCAGGTGGTGAATAGGATTTTCCATGGAGTGTAGTTTCTCATTGAACATAGACAGATTGTGCTCACACTCTCATGTGTCAGTGCAGAAATACCAGCCGAGTCTTGAATAAACTGAGATCTAATAGTCAGGGGGACTACCCAGCATTACAATCAATCTGTCAATCATTGTCCTTCAGGTCATTATCATGGGCTTGTTGACTGTATTATAACTGGTCCACCTACTTTGTGTTAGTGTGTGTGTAGAGGGGCAAAAAAAAGTTATTCTTTGTCCCACTGGTTCCATTAAAAGCTGCCCTACAGTAGTTTGTCCATTTGCTAAAAATTCTTGGCCTGTCCCTTAAGGTGAAATAAAATACTAAAGAATGATACAGCAGTAGTTGACAAAGACCCCACCGTCCCCAGTATTTACACCTTGGGTGAGATGACCTCTCATTAGCAAGAAAGTGGGTCATATAGGAGCTGGTGGTTTTCAGGTCTTGAGTGAGAAAAGCTCTGCATCCTTCATACTGGGAAATAAAACAACACTCTTGGTAGTCATTTACTATCTTGCTGCCAAGAGTAGAATCATTAATTGGAAATAGTGTGGAATGCTTGGCTTGGCATATTCTTCTAAGCCTACTTAGAATGAAGGTTGTCACAGCCAATAAAAATAGGCAAATAGGATTGAAAAGTATGCCATGTTGAAGACAGGTATAATTGTGGCAATAGTACGTTGTTGGCTGGAGGAACATTATTTTTCTACAATAAAATCTTTCCTTTTCCTACATGTTAACTATTTTTGTGCTTCTTTTTCCTCTCCTGTTGTTAAAAAATTACAACTGCCCTGTTGATGTGTCTTGAAGATGATTATCCTGTGAGCCTGGACTTCTGTAACTGAACACACCCAGGGGAGCCTCATCACCCCTGCTGTAGTAGAGAAGAACAAAAAGAGTGGGGAGGGAAGAGAAGGCAAGAATTCCACTGAGCTACAACAAAGAACTCAGTCGAATATTTAAACCCCTGCACCCCATTGCACCATAGTGCTAGGTTAACCTGCTGGGCTTAAAGATAGCTCGATCCTCTCCTCACCTTGGGAGCAAGTTATACTGAGGCATACTGAGCATTGTTTGCTTACGTTTGTCATCAATTGAGACAACTCATAACTAAATGAGAATTTGTATTTCTAACTCTCATTTTCTTTGTTATTAGATGAGCCCACCCTGCCATCTTCTCTGTGCAACACAGAAGCTGCCCCTCTTCATCTACCCCACCCAGACAAATCCAACATTTAAAGATTTATCTCTTAAATGAGAACCTTTGGTAAACAGGCTAATCTGTTTGGCAGCACTCACAGTCATGGCTGAATAAAACATTTGACAACACTAAGCTTCTGAATCTTCCTATCTCTCTCTGGCAAAAGGCCTCTCTCTGCCTCCCTTCAGGTCTTCCTCATTGTTAATCCCACTGATCACATTCTTCTAGCTTTTTGCCATGCTGCAGGGGTGTGGCTGGACTTTTGTCTGACAGAGAGTTCATTATGTGATTGGCGAGGAGCTAATGCAATAACACTCGTCACGTGCTACTACCGGGGCCAAGCCCAGCCATTCATGAAGCACTCCGTTCTTCCTCCTTTGCCGTCTTCCTCGTTATTGTGGAGGCAGCCTGCCACCTCTCCCGTGGCGACAGGTTCCCTCTGAGGTATTTAACCACTTGTCTTGGAAAAACCTTTTAATTGAAATGGCCCATTGGCTGATAAGCTTCTGGAGCTTTATCTGGGAGGAGATATAGTGGCTAGGGTCTTTCTTGCTGGGAGGTTTTGCAGTAACTAACTCCATTTCTAATAGTGTTTTCTTTTCTTCAAATCTCATTGGTGGCTTGCATTGTTTTAGACAGCTTCCTTTTCTTGCTGAGAACTTTCTGCTAGTCAGGGTGTTTCCTTCTTTTACTCTTTTCACAAAGATGAGAAACCCATGTTTTATCAAGGTGAAGACGCTGTTGCAACCTTAGAACATGTACAGTAATTTGCATCATCAAGCACGGTTTTTTACTTCTGCGCTTTGTACACAGAACTTTCAAAAGAATTCATACTCCTAAACCTTTGTCAGTAAATCCAGAAAGGTTTGAAACACATATGCCGTACAGGAATAAATAAAATATAAAGCTGTAAGACACAAACATAAATATTATTAATAAAAATGTTTTATGGTTTTATAAAGTCAGCCTGTTTTATTTTTTTTTATATAATCAGTAACTGCCTCAATAAGACTGGCTTTGTAGTCATCCTGGATTTGGATTTGTTTTTATAAAACACTGGAAAATGGACGTCATAGATTTCTAAGGTTCACACAGTAATCTAGTTTGTTAGTAGAAATGCATGCTTGCTTGCTTCATGATTGCATCTTTTGGCTACAACAAAGCACACTGCATTCGAGTCCAACTCAGCAGGTAAAATTCAATAATAATATGTGACAAGCAAAGAGCACAGTAAACAAATTCAAACGTCGTCTCACTTTCCCAGAGATGGCATGAAGATGTGCACAGTGGGATGAGCTCATGAGTACACACAACCCAAATTACTGCTTGTATATTTAACAAAACACATTGCAGTTACCTGGGAACACAGAGTCAGAGATTTCTTTGTTTGATATTCAAACACCTTTCATGTGAGTTTGTAAACAAACTTCAGCCTCTCCAGTTGAGTTTAATTTGAAATCCATGTGATGCTGAAAAAAAAATTGATGAGCTCTTTCTGAGCTCCAACCCACATCACCCCTCAGGCCATGACACAAGTGATTCACCCGGTGGTCATTTATAATCAACAGACTGTTCTAATCACAACTCTTTAGTGAACAAATCCATGTGACTCTCATGTACCATTTGAATTATTCATCAGTGTTTATTAGGTCCTTTCACTTACTTGTACTAATTGGAACAACTACTACTCGTGTGCCTGTTTGATAATTGTTATATTTAAACTGTCAAGTGCATATAATGGCCATCAGGGTTCTCGTGCTTTGTATTTATGTATATATGCAGAGACATTAAGGCCTATGTTTTAAAAATGCACATTTTCATGTAATACCTGGCATATAATGTGAGTAGAAGAAAATGGCCATTTACTTAATTAAAAGGATGTTTTTTTTTTTACGTTGGGTTACTATTTCCATTAATAAATTATATATAGTTATTGAAAGATTTGTTTAGTTTTTCAAAACAATAAATCTTCAGAACATGTTTGGATAGAAACCTGGTAAGGTAAAAAAATATGCTACTTTTACTAGAGGCCTAAAACAAGAAAGAGTTTGTATTCCTCTTTGTTTTTCCTGTGACAACCCTAAACGCAATGTAAGCATCACACTATGCAATAGCATAATCTTACAGACAGACAGACAGACAGACGGATAGATGGATAGATAGACTCTTAGAAATTACCGTAAATTTACAGCGGAATTCCAGCTGTAACATACGGTTATTCTAAAATATGGTAGGATACAGTCAATTTGATGTCTTCTTCTGTCGTCACAATCAAGACTGACGACTGGCAGTAAACTACCGCAAACTAATTATACAATACAGTTTTTTTACTAGGCAAGACATTTTACTAGTATTTGCATGTTAGAGAACCAGCATTTAAAGACAATATTAAACGGAACGAAAAAATTACTTTCTATAATAAATCTTTTAGGGAATGAATCAAAATCTACAGAGCAAAATCAAAAGTGTTAGATTTCTAGTGTTGTTGTTGTATGTTAAAAATACAGTGTTAATTGGACACTTTAGTCAAATTCAAAGATGGGTTTGTCAGTTTTCCTACGGAATTGGCGTTTGCTAAAGAGTTTCACCCACGGTTGCAACGTATCTGTGACGTCACGTAGAGCGGAGTCAACATTACGGCGTCTTGTCTGGAGCTTATCTTAACAAAGTAAGTTCCATGTTAAGATCATCATGTTTTTGATTATTTTTTTATGAATGCATTAAATTTCTGTTTGCGTAAGAGTATCGACTTATGCTTAACGTAAGTTAATTTGTTTGGCTGTACAACAGTTTAGTACAGGAGTGCTCAAGTCCAAGACTGATACATCATGTTGGTGACTGAAGCCTGATATGATGACTTCAACACATTTCTTCTGACAGGCTGGCAGATGAAATGCTGTCCAGAATGTTTCTATAAGCTGACTAATTTCTATAATGCCTAATGATTATGTGATACTTAATGTCTGAGTTTTGTTCATAGTAATTATTCCTGACTTTTTGATGCTTTATCTTGTAGGTGGTGAAAAATGCTCTCCAGGCTAAACCGGGTGAACAAAGTATTTTGAATGACTGTTATGGTGACACACACAGGTGGGTCTGGTTAGTTTTGCTCACACTTCTCTTTAAAATGTTAATTTATTATCCTAATGTGTCTGCTATTTATCCCGTTGTTCCTCCAGGCTGGGAAAACCAGGCATTTTTCTGTTGGTTCATGTGCTTCTTCCTACGTCCAAAGGCCACAAGAAGAATCCAAAACAGCACATGTCAAACTGTGGACCATGTTGTCAGATATGTGTAGGTATGTTGTTATTCTAATGATCCTACTTCTTTGTAGAAGCACTTTCACTTAGTTTGCTATCTGAATGTAGCTGTGCTATATACTGTTAATAATTTGTATTATTTGCCATCTTAGCATTTTGCCATAATGGGAGCCAGTGTGAAACCAGGACAGCCCTTTCACAGCATGTTTGTGAAAACAAGAGCAGCACCAAAGACACTTCACCATCAGTGATCACAAGACCATCTGTGACCATCCATGGTAGCTTTTGATGAACTTTCAAAATACACTTCACCTTCAGTGCAAAGACCACAACCACAAATAAAATGCAGCAAACAAAAAGGAGATGCAAAAACAAAAAATAAAAACTGAAAATGGAAGTGCTCCAGACCACTAGAGCAGTTGTGTCCGAATTCAGGGCTTACATCCTTTCATGCTCATTTTTTTTCATGGGCTTGAGAAACGACCCGGTCTACGGAAGAGGGGTCCTTCGAAGGCAGAGAGCATTGCAGAGAGAAGCTGTAGCCTTACTGCAAAGAAAACTGTAATGCAACTTTCTAAAGTACAGTCTTAGTTTTATGATAGAATAGTAATACCTGACCCAGTGTAGGCTTCTTAGAAGTGCTAAAATTGGTGCGGTTCTAAAATGTATAATCTGCATAAACAATAAATGAATCCTTATTGATGCAGTATGCATTTAAATGATCGTCATAACAAAAAGTGTCCACTCTGCCAGGCAAAATAAAAGCAAGGATATTCATCTCCTCAGGGTTAGGGTTAGGGTTGTGTAGTTTTTGTCAAAGAATTTGCTTTCTATGTGCAAAGAAATTAATGGAAGCCTCCACAATAAAAACTAGAATGTTTGGAAAAGCTGTATTTAAAAAATCCTTTATCTGTTCAACAGAAGTTGAGAAATTTTGGTAAATTAAAAAAAAAAAAACTTTTACAGATGGTTAATAATTTTGACCGACTGTAAATGGGAATTTTAAACAAAAAACTGATGTCATATTTACAAAATATTATAACCACAAATATATGCTCAAATACAACTGAGAGATTGGTAGCAATAACTGTTGTCAAACAGAAAGATAAACTGTTCTCAAGTAGATTTATTCATAATTAATCACCTGCTGAGGAAACTTGATTTGCTTAAGATGACTTTACCAACGCATGCGCCCCAAGGTGTATACAGTACATGTCAATACTCATTTTCTGTTTTATCTAGTTTATTAAAAAAAGGTTTTCCCAAATTTGATTATTTTCTTCCTTTCTACTGCTGTTCTTAAATTTTAAGTAAGTCACTTATAATTTTTGCTTAATGTGTTTTGAACTGGTTTCTTCAGTAATATTGCGGCTTGTTCAGCTCTGTATGTGATTATGTATAAATCAAAACAATGCAATCTACAACCTGATAACCTCTCTTTTTCTAATTTAACTTAAAGTGCCTAAATTGTGTTTATTTATTATGTTTGCAGCATATCTTTTCAGTTGTGTTCAGACTTGCAGCTCAACAAAGTAATTACATTTTCATGCCCAAAGTAGAGTAATTAATAAAAACAAATGTGAAAGAAAGCAATCAAAAGCAACTGAAAACATAGCACACAGCTGCCACAGAGCCGTAATAACATTACATTTGAAACTCTGAAGTCAGACATTAACACAATCCTATATGACACATTTGAAGGAAACAAATCATGAGAAAAGAAATGATAGCAATGTGTTAAAATTAAATCAGAGTTCATAAGGTAAGTATTTCTGTGGTATTTTGTTCATTGATGAGAAGGAGAAAATGTCTTAGAAGTAGTATCGTGGAGACCAAAAACACCTGAACCTACACATGTCCTGTGACAAGCCTAGTCGTCTGTAACTCAAAGTCATGGGAGACAGCTTGACACAATATTTATTTGTAAATTAAAATCTCTGACAGTTTTCTAGTGCTTTTCCAGAACCTCAGTTTTCCTCATTAGAATATGGATATATTCAAGCTAAAAATACACCTTTCACTACACAATCATGCGAGTTTTACTAATAAAAGTTTAACTGCACTACACTACTGTCAAAACGTTATTCTGAGGAGACAACATCTGAAGCCATTCAAACTCTGGAACTTAAAAGACAAGTTCAAGCTAAAATACATGGTAATGATTGGAAGGGAAGTACTGACATCAGTCATTCATTTGGCTCAGACAGAAAACAGGATAATGTTGGATAAACATGTAAAGGCCAGTCTGAAGAGTGCTTTTGGATTTAATTTAATAACTTAAATCGCAGGGGTTTTGTTTTTGATTACTTTTAGTATAGTTATGTTTAAAAAATGTTTAAATGGGAAATGTGTCTTAAGGATAATCAAAGAAAATGTTATGAATTCTCTACAACAAGGAGATAAAGCAACAATATAACTAGTCTACTTCCTGAGACTGATGCATAAAAGTTTATTTTCGAGTACGGCTACCAAACTAAAAGAAAGCCTTGGGCATTTTTTTTTTTTAAACAGGCATGATTTAAACAGATGAATGAAATCCCCAAGTTTAAGTGGAGAAATTAGCAGAGTAAAAAAGTCCAATGAGAATGGAGAAAAGAAAGACAGTGAAACTAATAAATGAATTGTTGTAAACAGAAAGGTGCCAGAAATCTGCACAGGATTGACCTGAGACACATCATTCGGAGGTGGAAGGCCCTGCTGGAGCTGCGCAAGTCTTGACTGTGTCTGAAACAGGAGCGCTTTGTTGACAAGCCATCACTCAGAAACACCGACAGGACTCTCAACAGACCCCTTTCTCCTCACACAGTCTCCCCCTGACACATAGTGTCAAATCCTGCACCCGCAATGTATGTCAGCACTGTCATTAGGATAATTGCTGATTACATACACAATTGTCTTACCCAGACCTGCCAGACGTGCATCAATCAACAAAGAGGTTTCCTTACATTTAGGAGTACTGACCTAAATAACGATCCCGAATATTTTTTTCTCCATATATGTACATTTGTTGTTAAAAAAAAAATATATATATATATTTTTTTAAGGATAGAATTTCTCTCACAGAAAGAAGCCACTGTTAAATATTAACAGTTTTGTTGCTGGCATTAATTAAAGACATGTAAGTGCTCTGGCAGGCCAGGCACCAGATGAAAAATCATAGAGAATGCTTTCGTTTTGAGTTTTGCTGATGGATAAGTGGACAATGTGCTATGGTTTGGTAGCTGTGAAAATTGTTATGCCTTTAGACCAGACCTGGGGATTACACCGCCTGCGGGCCACATCCAGCCCCGGATGACCCTGACTGGCCCATATGACAGACCTGGGCCTGTACATGCCCAGACCACATGCCCTTAGTTGACTCTGACCACCGTGTAAGGTTAATTGGAAATTCCAAAATAAACATACCTTCTAATTTCACCTCATTCATGGACTAAAGCTGCACTGCTTTTATTCTGAAGTTGCTGTTTTTCTTATTCATGCAAGACGTGCACGTGACTGAACGCTATCAGAAGGCAACTTTAGCCCTCAAACGATCAGCTCAGGCTAAAAAAAGAAAAGTAGATGCCGAATGTAGGATTTTCAACAAAAATTGGATGGCTAAGTATTTATTTACTGAAGTATTAGGTAAAGCCGTGTGTTTAGTTTGTGGGGAACAGATTGCGTGTTTAAGGACTACAATCTGAATTGGCTTTACCAGTGAAACACGGGGAGAAATATAAAAACTTGACTGACGAAGCTTTTTTTTTTTTTTTTTTTTAAACCAAGCTCCACGCATTCAGAAATGCAGCAACCAAGACCAGCTTTGTGATATCCCACAAAATAGCCAAAAACAGCAAGCCATTCTCGGAGGGGGAGTTTGTGAAAGAGTGCTTGGTCGACTCTGCAGTGCTAATATGCCCTGGAAAAAAAAAAAAAAAGCCCGCTGACCAGGTGGACTGTGACGAGGATCGAGGACATTGCGGGGAACCTGGAGCTACAGCTGCAACGTGAAGTGCCAAGTTTTGACTTTTCCTCCTTGGCTTTGGTCTTGAGCTGCGATGTCCGCGACACACCCCAGCTACTCATATTCGTCCGTGGGAAAACACCAGACATCGAGAAAACAGAGGATCTGGCAGCTCCCTTAAAAGGGACGACGACAGGGAGCGGTCTCTTCACGGAGGTAAATACGTGTGTGGACAAGGTGGGACTGAAATGGGACAAATTGACAGGTGTCACCGCGGACGGTTGTCCAAATACAGGAAAAGATGTCGGACTTTTAAAACGTATGCAAGATAAAATGAGTGAAATTGACCCAGATCAGAAATTGGTATTTTTACATGTATTATACACCAACATGCGTTGTGCAAATCAGCGCTAAAATTTAACCATGTTATTGATGTTGTCACTAAAATAGTAAACTTCATCAGGGCGGGGCACTGAATCACAGACAGTCTGTCACA
This sequence comes from Girardinus metallicus, assembly GCA_903067095.1. Taxonomy (NCBI): domain Eukaryota; kingdom Metazoa; phylum Chordata; class Actinopteri; order Cyprinodontiformes; family Poeciliidae; genus Girardinus; species Girardinus metallicus. Next base: position 38,484 of record CAEGAE010017233.1, read on the forward strand.
CTTCTGGAGGAGCATGAGGCTGAGCCATTGGCTGCCACACTTCAGTAAGATGGCGCAGCCTGGGCAAAATGCTATTAAGAGTCTGGGACCTCAAAGCACAGATTCGAGAGTTTTGTGAGACAAAAGACAAAGACATCCCAGAGCTTTCAGAAGAGGACTGGATGGAAGATTTCGCATTTGCTGTTGATGTGACTGATGAACGAACTGAACACCGAGCTGCAAGGCAAGGGCCTCTTTGTACATGAAATGCGCAGACTGGTGAAGGCTTTCATGAGAAGATAGTTTCTTTCAAGACAACTGGAGAGCAACACTTTCACTCACATGCAAACCCTGAAAAAAGTCACACCGTCAGCTGATCACCTGTGCAGGTACTCAGCCATGCTAGGAGCATTGCATGATGAGTTTTCAAGGCGCTTTGAGGATCTCAGAACAATGGAGGGTGAAATGGACATGATTTCCTCTCCCTTTACCTTCAGTGTGGATGATGCATCAGCTGAAACTCATTGAACTGCAGTCTGATGCAGTGCAGCCAAGGACCTCTGCTGGATTTCTGCTCCTCTGTCAAAGACATTACGAAGCATGCTCAGAAGATGTTTGTTCTCTTTGGCTCTACCTACGTTTGCAAACAAACATTTTCAGTGATGAAATTTACAAAATCCAGATATACATCCTCTCCCACTGAGAGGATGTATATCTGGCAGGTCAGCTGTGCTTCGCATCTCCACTTCAGACATTCAACCTGACTTTGATGCACTCGTTAAAGCGCAGGAGAGATTTCTTTCACTGAACAAGAAAAAAGAATACATCAAATGAGGTGGTTAGACCACAAATGTAGGCATATTAAGGCACCAGATAGCAGTGAATTGGAACAATTTATCTGGAAGCCTTTTTCTCAAAATCGCAGTTCAGTGACGGTTCAATATGTTGTTTCTTGCTTGATGTTTGGAACACAAAGACAATGTTGAGATGTCTTTAAAATGATCAGAACCTTTACATAACTTTCCAACAGTATATGAAACTCAGATGTGTTTTGAAGTGAATGTGACGGGAAATGTTCACTAATGTGAGTCACAAATCGTAGAACATTTTATCTACCATTGTTTTGAGAAATTTGTGTGAATAAATGAAATTTTTTGGAAGGCAACCTCAGTTTTTCATTGCATAACTTTAACATATACTAGTCTTGCCCGCTTGTCAAAACAATGCTATTTACTGCTTTTTGATATAAAGAAATACAATAAATATTATACAGAATTGAGTTCAGCCTTTTGGCCTGACCCTCCACAACATTTTCTGTTTCTTATGCGGCCCCATTGAAAAAATAATTGCCCGCCCCTGTTCTAGATGGTGAGGTCGTTGTAGAACGGTGGCTCTGCTGTGGAGCATGTTGAGGGAACAGGACAACATCTGGGGGAAGAGGAAAATAGCAGGGACCTAATTATTGATTACCAAGAATGCAGCAGCATGACCACCTTCACACTGCAGGGGGTCCTTCAGTGTTGTCATTATCCAGCCACTTCCTAATGGGCTGTATAAGTGGTGGAGAGCTTAGTGAGGCCTTCATCCTGTGTGAAGGTGGTCTTAACTTACACTACCAAAAAGATCACCCTCTCTAGTACATCATTAGACCGCCTTTAGCTTTAATTATACCACACATTTGCTCTGACATTGTTTCGATAAGCTTCTGCAATGTCACAATATTTATTTCCAGCCACTGATTTCTCATCAACATCTTGTACTGATGATGGGACAGTCTGACCACTGAGCAAAACCTTCTTCAGAAAATCACAAAGATTCCCAACCGGGTTAAGGTCTGAACTCTGCGGACGCTGATCCACGAGAAAATAATGTCTCATCCTCCCTGAACCGCTAATTCACAGTTTCATTTTGGAATATCCTTGTGTCATGAGGGAAGAAACAATCTGTTGGTGGAATAACCTGGTCGTTCATTATTTTCAAGCAGTCGGCTCACAGCACTGCCTCCACAGGCATCACTTCATCTGCCTCTCTTCTCTCCCTGAAGTGCCCATCACTCTGGAAGAGGGCAAATCTGGACTCATCAGATCTTCTATTGCTCTAGAGTCAAATCTTTATGCTTCCTCCTGTTTAGCCTCACCAATTAGCAGTTTTCTTAAGGCTACACAGCTGTTCTGCCCCAGTCCGTTGAGTTTCCTTCACATTGTGTGTATATATTCTTATGCTCACTATTAAACAACTCCTAGTGTTACTGGTTTTGTTTGATTTGATGTCAGAAAACATTAAGTAACCACAAATCACTCATTCATTTCTTTCACAAAGACAATGATCCCCACTATCCTTCCAATTTTTACAAATTTTAGCACTTTATGCCATCTCCTTGAATATTTTTCTGCTTGATGCCAATTATATGAACTTTCTTAAACAGACTAACATCTTTTCATGAAGACAGAATGTGTCTTTCCATGTGGTTGTTGAAGAAATGAAAAGTTGCTGGTGTTAACTTGCTGGCCGCTTGTCCATGCAGTAACTATCCAATGTGAAGCTCTTAATTATCTTCAGGTGGTGACTTTTTTATTTTGACCTTGTAGTGTATAGATCAGTGATGTCCAACGTGCTAATTTAAACCATTGCTGGGACACAAACTGCAGTCCATTAAAAAATGCTAAAATGTTTATTGTGATTTTTTTTTTTTTTTTAGGTTTAAGCTGCTCAACAAAAGCAATGTTTTTATGAACTCTGTTTATCATTAAATATTCAATGGCTTCAGACCGTTGCCTTATTAAAAGAGAAACAGACAACTTATAAGTTTTGGTAATCAGTTGTTTTCTGTTTTGTTGACCAAATTCTTGTCAACATGAATTTGTGGTCAGGGACCGAGTAAAATCATTTCAAGGGCCACAAACGGCCCCCAAGTCACACTTTGGACACCCCCGGTGCAAATGATACAAATACATTTTGGAATAGATGACTAACTTATAATATAAAGTAAGAAATTGATGCAAGAATTTAATCAGTATGTCACAGTTTGTAAAGGTTTGCTGGGTAAATATGGAAAAATATTGATTTCATTTAGCAAATGTAGTTTTCATATTAAAAATAAATGCTTCAGTAAATTTAATTGGTCATTAGGAACAAAATGTATTTGGTTTTGTTTGGAAAATCCACATTGTACACTTTTTTTCTAACTTGTGAACCATAAAAGAAAAGTCAGAGCAGCCTTTCTCAAAAACTAAATCTGTTTGGGAACTTATTGTGGTTGCTTGTTCCCCAGAAACATTTTGAGTTCTCATTTCAGAATAGCAATTTCTCAGCAGTTTCTTGTTATTAATTCGTTTCAAATCTGAAGTGAAAACTTCCCCTTCGTCTTGGGTCTGATTACCAGGCATTAGTCATTTTTACAATGTGTTTTCCTATTTTTTGCTCTAATCCCATTCACATTTATCCAAAATTGCATGAAAACAGCTCAGTTATAAGAGCATAGTTTCCTTTTAAATTCCCAAGGATAATTTAAAAGGATCTCTACCTTGCGATTATGGTCCATACAAGCCATGAGAAATATTTAGTGGTACCTTTGAAGCAATGTGCAGAAAACTGTAAAATGCCAGATTTGCCACCTCTTTTATTAGCCTCCTTTGCCCTGAGCTCAGTGTGTCATTATTACCTTGTTTCATTTTTTATGTCCAGGTGCGTTTCTGCTATGCTGCTGCGATTGTTCTTTATGTATCACTCACCACATTAATAGCTACAAAGTCTCAGAATTGGTCATGGCCGCCAGCATTTTTGATGTGTGCTGCCTCCTCATGGTCTTCAGGTTGTTTTCATTAATGGCAGGCAGAGCCTCGTGTCAGAAGGTGGTCTCCACGCTGGACTTGTTTCTAACAATGCTGGACTCAGTTATTACCAAAAATAAAATAAAATAAAATAAAATAAAATAAAATAAAAAGAAAGCAGGGAGAAGGAGAATATTAAAGTCACCACACAGCTAATAATGGGATTAAATGAAAAAATGTGGTAGCTGAGTAAATGTGTAGTTGCGTTAGCCCAAAACCTCTGCAGCAATGTCCCAGCCAACCGTCCACTGGTCATTTATCCATCCATCCATCCATCCATCCATTAATCCAACTATCCATCCGTCCATACAACAGGATCTTACAGCTAATAAACCAATAAGTGTAGTGTGATTTTTACACAGAGAGTGCTTGACTTATAAAAGAGGAAATCTCAGCTTTTTGCTAATATTTATAACAACCCAGTGAAGAAAAGAGCACCTTGAAGCACTGAGAGAGGTTGAGCACTTGCGTCTCATCCTCAGACTTCTGTCAACAGGATTCATCTCCCACTAATGGGTTCACTACTGTCTGCCTCTGTATACCCTTTCCCATTCGTCAAATCCTCCATCACACCAACACACAGACAGGCTGTCTGAAACGGCCTCAAACTCACAGATGTCTTCCATGCATGCACACAGACCAGTCTGCACAAGAAAACAAAATACGCAAACTGTTGCAGCACTGTTACCGCCGAGCACTCAAAAACATAAACACTGGTTCATTATCAAGCCCTCCCTCATGTCCTCAAAGCCAATTAAAGCAGACAGCAAATTAACACAAGTTAGTGACCATAAAGACAGGCTGGATGTTTGGGCTTTCTTGTGGGAAAAATCATTTTGTAAATAATTGGGGGGAAAGGGATAAATGGGGACAGTTTAAACTGGGAGTTTATCTTTGGCTAATTGCAGAGATACAGAGCAGAGCTTTCTGGGTGAAGTCGCCATGATGCTCCGTTCCAGATGTTGATAGCAGCAACGGACCACCAAGGAGCGTTTCGAGATGAATACATGAGCCGAGAAGAACGAGAGCAGAAACACGTTTTCACTGGCAGAGATGCATCCTACCATACATCCAACCGATGGACCGACCGACCAACCAGTCCAACCAAATATCCAACTATCTAACCATCTACCCAACCAACCATCCATTCAAACATACATCCAACCGATGGACCGACCATCTGACCAAACAACCATCCATCCAAACAATTATCCAACTATCTAACCATCTACCCAACCAACCATCCATCCAAACATACATCCAACCGATGGACCGACCGTCTGACCAAACAACCATCCATCCAAACAATTATCCAACTATCTAACCATCTACCCAACCAACCATCCATCCAAACATACATCCAACCGATGGACCGACCGTCTGACCAAACAACCATCCATCCAAACAATTATCCAACTATCTAACCATCTACCCAACCAACCATCCATCCAAACATACATCCAACTGATGGACCGACCGTCTGACCAAACAACCATCCATCCAACCAAATATCCAACTATCTAACCATCTACCCAACCAACCATCCTATCCATCCATCCATCCATCCATACAACCAACTAACCGACTGACGGACCAACCATCCATCCATACAACCAAATATCCAACTATCTAACCATTTGCCCATCCATCCATCCATCCATCCAACTATCCATCATCCAACTATTCATCCAACTATCCATCTAACCAACCATACAACCAACTAACCGACTGACCAACCATCCACCCATCCAACCAACCAACCAACCAACCAACCAACCAACCAGCTATCCATCTAACCAACCATCCAACCATTTACCTAACCAACCATCCAACAAACACAAATCCATCCATCCATCCATCCATCCATCCATCCATCCATCCATCCATCCATCCATCCATCCATCCATCCATCCATCCA
>CAEGAE010017241.1:0-14566 GCA_903067095.1 Girardinus metallicus
GGAGAACATGCAAACTCCGTGCAGAAAGACCCCGGGCCGGGAATCGAACCCAGAACCTTCTTGCTGCAAGGCAACAGCTTAATGCTAGATAATGTTAAATAATGCATTTATAGTTTGATTCTAATGTTACTCCTGAAACTGGTTCATAAACTTCATAAAATATTTGTTTTTGTCTCTGATATCGTAGGTAACTTACTGGAGTTTGTTCCTCAGATAAACAAAAAGGAGCGAAGGTCGACATATTGAGTGAACTCTCCCATCCTGGGTACATTAATTAGCCTTATGAGGTTGGTAGCGCCTGAATTAAGCCAGTTAGTGGGGAGACATGTGTGAAAGTGGATGGGTGTTTATTCCACCCAGCCATATGTGCATGCAGCAACTTCAGCAGGCGACACAAACAGCAGGGGATCAACTAGGTGCACCACTTCAGACGTGAGCTACTGTAATTAAATAAAGAAACTGGTAAGGCTGTTATCTTATCATGACGTCTTTCCCAATTATCCCCCTCTTCCCTTTCCTGCCTCCCCTCCCTGCTGGTCTCATTTTCTATTATGACTTAATTCTTTTCCAGTTTTGACCCTCGTCATTCTCTAATTCTGGGAAAATATTTGAGCAATAATAACTCTGTCTTCCTTGATGTTTTGTGTCAAAGCGCCGAGGCCACAATTTAGATAGCAAGTGCACACGGGCCCCGCCCCTTCCTGCTCCGTTCTCCCTCACCCTGAAGCACTTAACCAACTTTCACAGGCTGATAAAAAAAAAAAAAAAAAAAAAAAGTAATTGCTGCCCCAAGGGTGGGGGACTCCAAATACATTAGTAGCAGAAAGAGGAGAGCTGGGATCACATTACACTGAGTTCTGACACTACAGTCTGCAACCTGGAGAGAGTCAAAAATTATATCTGATCAGCCATCAGGGACACGGACGCAGACGAAGAAGCCCGTTGGTGTGGATTCACTCGCCTGAGAGTGAGATAGCATTGCTGCAGGGCCAAGGAAAAGAATGCACTCAGTTTGTTTCTTTGTTACCTTTTTTTTTTTTTTTTTTTTAGGCCGGTCTTCTTGTGTTTCTGTCAGTGTTCCAGAGAACCCCATCGCTGCCATGCTCCGCTGCAGAACAAAAAGACAGGGTGGAGGAGGCATGTAGGAATGAAAGGGGAAGTCGGTGGAGCGTGACTGCTGGAAAGCGCTTCCAGTGGAAGCAGAAAGGTGAAGGAGACCGTCTTTTTACCAAGCTGCTGATCGGATGATATCACAAGAGTTTCGATGTGTGCTGGGCTAAATCCAACCAGACTGCCTCAAAATGTTCACTTCTCACTCAATCTAAAGCATATTTGATGTTACTAACGAGGCAGAAAGTCCGAGATAGGCTCGCATGCAGCGTTCTTCTTCCTTTACACATGAACAGTTTAGCCTTTCCTCACAGTACCACCAACAGACTTTTGCTTTTAAAGGGCCAGTGTAATGTTAAATAAACTTTTTTGAGCTTTATATCATGTTATAATCTTATTCCCTCATTTAAAACACACCTGTAGTGTTTGCTTGATTTTTTTTTTTTTTTTTTGAGAAATCCTTTCATCTCCATGGCAACCACTCAGCTGTGCAAAACACCTGGATGGACCTAGCTCCGCCTTCGAGACAAAGCTCCTCCTCAGATCTGCATCTTCCACCTCACAGAGCAGATCTCCACTCTGCTCCTTCAGACTAGCCAGCAGCAATTAGCAAACACCTGGTGGAGCTGCTGAGCTCATTACAGCAGCTCCTTCTCAGTGAAACGCAGGTAAAAACGTTGCTAAAGGGTTAATACAGGAGCCATGTTGTCCTGAAGGCAGATTTTCAGAAAAAGCAGGAGTTTCTTAAAGAGACAGAGGCCCAATTTCAAGGCAACATCAAATTTCTTTTAAGTCATATTAGAACATTATGTTTGGCAACTAAAGGTAACATAGTTGATTGTGCTATAATAAGGCACTATGTGCTTGAAAAGTACATAAAAGTGCTCCTATCATATTGTTACTTTTATATTATCACTGCTTTGAACTAACAATCTCAAAAACAGAACAACTTCTTACTGGGTCATGTTGTAATAGAAAATCAAATAATATTGACGAGACCGAATGGATGAATTTATAGTTGAGGTGAAGATTGTTATCGTAATTTCTGAAATTGTGTGTTTTAATTTTCTTTGTGTGATTTCCTTTCCTTTGTAATATTTGTAAAGTGTTAAAAAATTATAATTGTAAGATGGCTGATTTGAATTTTGCGTTTTGATTTTGTTTCTGCCTTAAGGTATTTCTAAATCCATCTTTTTTTTTTGTAATGTTTTTTGTAAGAATAGTCTCTGCTAGTGCAGAGGCTAATGTGGATTCATACATACACAAATAAAGGCAGCATCTCATAATAACATAATGGTGTGGCATTTCCCATTTTCACATGTTCATCTATTGTTTGGCTTGCTGGCGATTGGTATAAATTCATCCATTTAAAAGTACATGCTATCACTTTTCCATTAGTGTTGCACTTTAATTGAAAGGTCAAGAGTAAATCTGTGAGTGCTACTTGCGCTGAATTTAATTAAGCTGTTAGAGTTCGAGAAGCTCTCAAAGCATTTTGTAAAATCAGCTGAAGAGGCAAAAAACTCAAAGGGTGCAATCACCGAGCCGCAACAATGGAGCTCTCTCTGTTATTCCATCTGTTTTTCGGCAGAACAAACAAGCGGACAAGATAAAATGGATCGCAACCCAGACAGAGGCTCAGGTCAATGCAGGACAACCTTTCCATATCTGAAAGGAAGAAACTAGCAATTCAGTGAAATTACACGCACATTTGGTTTCACCTCTATAGCTTTTAACAAAATCACTTTTCTCTCAAGTCTCCGAGACTTCCTGCAATTCTGTAAATGCACTTTCCAACGACGGTACTGCTGGAGCTGAAATTGGCATCTGGACTTTGTAATGACTGCAAACTTCTGCTGTTTTTACTTTTATCTTTTCAGAACTTGCACTGTGATTTGTGAGTCCCTTCCAGACAGGTGATGCAGAAAAGAAAGACATTTTTCCAAAGACAGTTTTAGACATTAAACATGTCAGTTTGACACTAAAAATTCAAACATCTTCACGGTGTTTCATTTTGCACGATACACTGAATCTAATTCAAGATTTTCAAAACTTCAGACAGGACTGATTTTGAGTCTTGAACCATTGTCTTGTGATTTTTTCTGTTCATTTCAGGGAGGATGTTGTAACAACTCTAGAGTACAGAGTAAGGGTGAAGGGTCGCCACTTTGCAACCTTTAGAAACACATTTTCTGAGGCTAAACTCTGCCGACTAAGATCTGTTCAGCAAAATGTTGATTTCCTTAAATACTCAACTTTTATTAACTGTTTTAGGATCTTCTGAGTGGGACTGCTCAAGAGTAACAGGTACAAAAAAAAAGACTTGGAGTAACAATTAATTATTGGGCCATATTTGCCCAATTTGACAATTTTGAAATTAAATTAAACACAATACTCTTGTTTTTTGATGAGAAGTTTTGGCACTAGGATGAGTTGAGTTTTTTGGCCGCATCAGAACTGGTTTATTTCGTGAAGCTACAATGGAAACCCTTTTCCACATCACACAAGTTGTTAAGTGAATGCTGCCACTGGCGCAACCCATGAAGAAGACGACGACAGGAAGGAGGTGGAGGACGACGGTGCTGCATGTCTTTTAATGTTGCATTGTGTGAGCAAACTTACTCACATGATTTTAATTGAGTTTCTTATTTAATGGAAATCCTGCAGCTGCAAAATTGTGTTGTTTTTTTGGCATAGCAGAATATTGTCACACGTTTATGATGGAAACACAGCTATAGATGTGCTTCTGGCAAACTGCAGGAACCTTGTAAAACGAATGTTCATCAATATGAACCAAAATTTCTGAGGAATGTCTCTCACCTTGTTAAACCTTTTGCACGAGCAGTAGAGGCGGTTCTAAAACAGAAAAATACTTTGTTTTTCATTTAGAAATGTAAATGTATTCCAAATTGATCACTGTATCTTTTAAAACATTGTAACTGGACTTATCAGCACTACAAACGTCATGACCTTTGACTGTTGGCCATGTTTCCCCCCCATTTTTAGAGTTTGAGTCTGGACTACATTGTGAGCCAGCTCATGTTATTTTTTCTGTCTGAACCAGCATACTCAAACGCAGTGTTGACTCAAGCTTGTGCTTAATTACTTGATTAGATTAATTGCCTCTCCACCAATGCTGACACAACCAGCTTCTCCCAGCCGGGTGGAGACAGGAAGGTGGAGGTGGGAGGGGAGAGCCAGACCGCAGCGCTTCTCTTTGCCTTGCAAAACGTTTATTGGTTTATTTTTAGAAGGGTTGATGGGGGGGAAGTTGGATGGGTCCAGGGGGAGTCGGACAGGTTAACATCACACTAACGAGAAAGGTCAAGACAGCGCCCCCTGTCCCGCACTCAGCACCCCAGAATCCACTCATTAGTCTTCACTAAGAACTCCTTCTCAACTACTTTATTCACCCTAATGTTCCTCTGTTTCTCCGGGGATTCCTCTGCAAACAGGTTTCATTTACTACAGACACTAAACTGGGAAGAAAACATTTGCAAGCATTCTTAAAGTGCCCCCCCGAGGACATGACAAATTTGTTCTCACATAGAAGTTGGCTGAAACTCCCTCATTGATCACTTCCAACCAAAGCCACAGATGGTGCAGTTGTAACGTTTCTCTTAAAAGCTGCTTTTATATGTAAAATAAAGACGTTTCTAACATGTATCCAGAATGCAGACGAACCGAGAAGTTCTGCCACGATCTGGGAATTAAAATGACACAGCGTCCCTCTTCCTGTTCGTGAAGATTCTCCATTAGGAAATGAATGGAGATGAACATTTCTAAATGAACGTATAAAACAAAATGGCTTCCTTTAAAGCTTCCTGAATACAAAAACCTGAAAAACTGAGAATCTTAAGACGCTTTTGGATTCAGACAATAATACTTTTTTGAAAACATGCATATGTGACCCTTCAATGTTCGTCTGAGGTAAAGTACGTTGATTTAATGACAAACATTCAGGTTCAATGAATTTATTCTCACAAAAGAGCAAATCGAGTTGGTGGTTAGCATCAGTCCAGCAGCTTCTGCCCCTATACATTAAATAAAATACAATAAATAATCCTACAAAGCAATATCTACCGATGAGCAGCAAGCAGCAGTTAATATTTGTAAATGTAAACGTACCTAAATTGGACGACATTAACAACAGTTACAAACATACTAAAAACATAGCAAAGTTAATCAGCAGACATTGTGTATGATTAAATTTGTCTAAAATATATGTTGCAATATAATATTTATAAAGAAAACACACGACACAGTTACAGACAGCAACAGCAAGAAAAGGGGAGGAGCTGCCAGTTACTGGTTGCTATGGTAACCAACGTGACAGAACTAAAGACACCAACAAAAGTCCGGAGAAACAACTTCTTGACTGAACAAAGTCAAGAAGTTGTTAGTTTGTCAAAGGACAGATCAACTTTGACAAACTAAACATCTATAATGTTGTTGAAATAAAACCGTCACAACTACAGCGGCGGGTTTTGACACGGGCGGTTGCCCAGGGCGACATCAGAAAGGGGCATCCAAGAAATAAAAATAAAATCTATCTTGTCTGTGAGTTGTCCCTTGAACAAGTTTGCTGCTACTTGTGTGCATGTGTAGTGGGTGACGGTATGTTTTTGCTGCAAAAAATCAGATAATTGCTTGCATTTTAAGTAGAAGGCTTGCCCAAAACTTACAAAGTTAGGGATAGTGATTAATTTAATCATGATTAATCTGATTACGTTTTTTAATCGATTGGCAGCACGATTATTTATTCAATAAAACTCATGTCACAATGTGATCACGGGAGCATATCGGCTTTCTTTGTTGTCATTTCTTTCCTTTTGTTTCCCTCCTGAGGATATTGAGTCAATGCAAATAAGCACGTCTCAATATGAAAAGTATCCTTCAAAAAGACAGCATTCTGACGCCTCGGCAAATTTGTCATATGCTCTGTGGTTTCACTGTTTCCATGGGTGTGATGGCATGTGCACATCAGCTGCACTGACAGCCAGAATATTTCTACATAAAGTTTAGGAAAAAAAAGCTATTTATAGGTTTTAAAGAGTAGGTGTGTGATTGATATAGTTCGACAGAGTGAAAACAGGCTGACAACTGTCTGCTCTGCACAAAACCAACAAGACTAAGATCTTCTGAAAGTGTACTCTCATGTGTATCTGTGTGAAATGTAGGGTATGGTAATGTGGCTTGATGGTTACCACTGAATGAACAGTGAATAATCCATAAATTTAATGTGTTCCACTTATCTGGGATTTGGTTCCAGGAGGGAAACCCAGAACTCCCCTCTGCCTAGAAAATGAAGGCTCTCCATTTTCTCTTTGGGTCAATTCCCAAGGGAAGAAGAAAGTGCACCCTAATTCGCTTCTTCACTTTTACTTATCGGGAAACAAGAAATAAATGAATAGTGAATGAAAAGTAGGCTGGGTTCTACTAGGTTCCACTGGGCTCAGAGTTTACTTAATGCCTGTAAGTCATCCAGTTCCTATGGTTGCAAAACAAAGTCAAAACAACATAAAACCTAACTTCAGCTGCTTTATTCCCTTCAGACAGAAGACATTTTTTTCTGAAAACCCTCTAAAAGGAGCCTCTGTTCTTAATTTTAATATTTAACAAACTAATTGCGCCTTAATTTTTTTTTAAGAATCAGCTCTGTCTACATTTGGCAAGTTTTACATTAAATTACCTGTATTTTTATTTTTGAGTTACCAAAGGTAAATGTTTAGTCAAAATTATTTTGCTGTCGTTTCTAACTTTTTACAGTTGCATTGTTGTCACTGGATGCCATGTCAGACACAAGAAGAACAAAGCCTTCTGGCTAACTGGTTACAGTTACTGGGTCTGCATTTCAAATGCGTCCCAAAGTTTGTCAATACTCGGTTAATGTCGAATAAAACACAATTTTGTAATTGCTGAGTTTTGATTAAAAAGGAGACGCATGCAAATAAGTGTGTTCACATTATAAGTCATTTAAAAAAAAACCCTCCATCATTATCTTCAAACTACTTTCAGTTTTGTTCTTCCGGTTGTTTATCATCTGTTCCTATTGCATTTGTGCAAAATAACCTGAAAAACAAGTTGTTTTTCAGGTTACAGTATTTACAGTATTTTTGTTTATTGATGTAATATTTTATTTTTAAATACGTTTACACAGAAACTGTGAATTTCATGGGGCGTTCACTCCTGGAAAGCCTGATCATTTTATTTCACACCAGGATACTTTGGGCCAGCATGCGATCCGTGGTCGGTCAACAGTCGTGTCGATCTGTCGACTAAGTGTGGTGATGAGCAGCTACAGGCTGCAGCTTCCCCTCATATGGGCGAAATGTAAACTGGAAACATTTTATTAATTCTTGACATTTCAAACCTTGAAATAAAAAAAATAAAAAAGTCAATCTACTGTATCAGCTGCGGTTGGCTCTTCGCAGAAACAATTTTTCTGACTTCTTTTGATGTGAAGATGCAGCAGGAGAGTTTGCGCTTGTATCTGGGATCCTGATTTTGAGTCATGCTCCAAATATCAGACTGGAAATTTGCATGGAAAAATGAAATTCAACCTGTATCACACAACCCGTTTCTTTAAAGTGTTTGTAAATATTGACTCATTTTTGTTGGTAGTGAATGTCAGAGTAATTTACACTCAGGCATGAAACAAATTGGGATCTGGATGTCAGTTGTGACCTACAGTATTTATCTTCCTAATGTGCCATCCATCTGTCGGAGCCATCTGTGCCGTGTTACTGACTAAAGAGTGGGTTAAACTACAAGGTGTCCCAAATGGGCGATGATTGAGTCGAGGAGTTGAATGACTCCTGATTAAATGGGATTTTAGGTGGACAAAGGGAGGAGGCCCGGGACACCCCCGGCTCAGCGTCTGGACATTCAGTCATGCCTTGCTGGATTAGGCAATTACGTTTTGGTCATTACTTTTGTCCCGGCCGTTTGTCCCCCTCCTGGTATCTCCCTGCTTGTCCCTGGTTATCTACCTGTCAGCCTGTCTCTGGAGAGCTCAATTCATGAAGGGTCTCTTTGAACTCACCTTGTCCCCAACACACACCTCTCCCTCCTCTGACTCTATCTCGCCTTGTTTCTTCATGTCACCCCGTTGTCTGCTCTCCTTCTTTCTGCTCTTCCAACTCGATAGCGGCTGAGGCTAAGTCCCAAACACAGGACTTAGCCTTCTTCAAATTACCGTGACGCCTGTTGAGGACAGAGCTTTGTTAACGCAAGTGAATAAATAATCCTACTCATCAGTATTATTAATCCCATTTGTCATATAGAATAATATCTGGAGTTAATGTGTCAGACAGCTAACGACTCATTCCTAACAGCAAAAGGCTAACAGCACAATGCTAACAGCACATGCTAATGGCTCAAGACTAACAGCATAACAATACAAGGTTAACGGCACAAGGCTAGGCTAACAGCACAAGGCTAACAGCACAATGCTAAGAGCACATGCTAATGGCTCAAGACTAACAGCATAACAATACAAGGTTAACGGCACAAGGCTAGGCTAACAGCACAAGGCTAACAGCACAATGCTAAGAGCACATGCTAATGGCTCAAGACTAACAGCATAACAATACAAGGTTAACGGCACAAGGCTAGGCTAACAGCACAAGGCTAGGCTAACAGCACAAAGCTAACAGCACAATGCTAAGAGCACATGCTAATGGCTCAAGACTAACAGCATAACAACACAAGATTAACGGCACAAGGCTAGGCTAATAGCAGAAGGCTAACAGCCAACTTAGTTTCAATGAATCACAATCTCGCCAACAGTGAAAACAGACTTTTTTAATAGCTACAGACACCAGCAGCCAAACAGTCAGAAGTGATAATTAACACCCACACATTGACATCATGTGATTATTAACACTGCCCACATGGTCAGTGACTGCTGCACGGCTCTAAACAGTAAACAAATCAGGCCAAGAATGTTGAGAAGGAAGAGGAAACTGCACAGAACAGCTTCAAAATAAAAGCATGAGCATGAAAACATGAAAAAAAAACTGACTTACCTAGCAAATAAGATCTGTTTCAGTGATGTGCAAAAGGTACTAATCCTTCCACACATGTTCTGCTTTTTGTCAAGAGATATTTCAGATCATCAAACTTTAATATCAGTGTCAATACAAAAAAGTGTTTTCAAATCATAAATTTATTCAGGTTAACCACACGTTTTGGAAAGCAGAGATAAATTTCAAACCCCAATAACTGGCAGACTTGTGGGATCAATAGATCCCTTTATTACAGCCTTTATGACAACATGAAGTAGGATAGAAGATCCCAAAAGCCTCTGCGTTATATCCTGATCTGAAAAAATAAATAAAATTGGAAAAAAAGTTATTGACACCAATATCTCAAAAACTTAAGGTCTATTAAGTGTTTGCAAAAGTATTAATTGGGTTTAGGTACAATTTATTTGGATTTTTTTTCTGTACTTGTGAAAAAATTACCCTTTATACATATATGTCTGTGTCCATCCAGAAAACAAATCTTATGTTATTCCACTTCATAGTTGTCACTAGATACCAATCTTTAAAACAACAGTTTAGCCAAAACTTAATTAAGACGACGTGGTGGATTATCAGAGGACTTTAGTCAATTGTAGTTTCCCGTTTCACAGCTAATAGAAGATAATTGTTTGCTCTGATAATGAGGGTTTAGCTACTATTTTTGTGTCTTTTTTGCACATTAAATGTAAGGATTCCGGGACGTGTTTGACAAAGAGCGGCAGTGGCAAGAGAAGGACAGGATGGTACGTTTTGACTTCAAAGACATGCTGGGTTTTAGAAGATCAAAACAAAGCAATGCAAAACCCAAGATCTCATTTTCTAACATGGCTCCTTCAGAATTTTAAACATACAAAGATCTGCAGACCCCAAATCCCATCAAAGAGAGCACCATGAAGCAGACTCTTGATCCTAAATAATTAAAATCATTGACTCTTTTCAGTGTTGTACTTCTTTAAAATAAAAAAAAAACTTACTAAACTGCCTTCTGACAAAAAATAAATCCATGACTTTTTACACTGCTTTGTTATTTATTAATGAAAAAATGAGTCAACGTGCAGAAACACTGTGAAAGAAAGAGCATTCTGACAGCCTCTACTGTAATTTGTGGAGTAAATATCAGTTTGTGCTGCTGATTGAAACAACTCATTGCGAGCATTTCTGATAACGTGGCATTTGTAAGTGTTAAATCAATGCAAAGGCAGAAACACCTCAAGAACAACAGACAAGAAACAAATGCCACAAAAACAACAACCTGGGAGGTGTTTATGGGTTCATTACCAAACTATTAAACATCCATCATTCTATAGAGAGGAAGATTTTATGAAAAATATTTAGGACAGTGGCCAGTTTTCCCAGGAGCAGCTAAAACCAAGGTGATCGCATGAAATGTCCAGAGAAACGACAAAAACCCCAAAGACTCTACAGGCATAAAGTGGATGAATAAATATGGTTTATGTGAAACGGCTGAAAGACAAAGCCTCTTCCCTTTAATTCTTTGAAGCCTGTTTGACGTCCAGAAGATGTTTCTGAATAAACCTCAACATTTCTGGAACAGCTTTCTTTGGTCAGGAGAAGCTAAAGTGCAGCAAACCTCCAGTACTTACGGCATTAGAGACCACAACCACCCATGAAAAGCAAAGATTCGAGATAATTTGGGAGCTGCTCTTAAAAATACTTAGATCTGCCCATCTTAATAGTTCAAATACCAAATATGGCTTGTTATGTGTTAATACTCTCAGTGGAAACCACCTCAACACAACGGCAGAAGCTAACGCAGTCTTCCTTATCTCTGCCTTTGAGGATACAGCCAATCAGCGGCCATGAAGATAAATGGTCCCTCTGGATTGGGTGCTTTGCAAATGCCAGCCAATGGGTCGTGAAGCACTGCGCATCAGTTTTTAAGCTTCCCAACCTGCATTTTCTTTTACATCTTTATGCTCTATGGAAAAATCTACAAATTGGCAGGTTTAACACAAATAATTTGGAGGCCTGTCTTAAAAGAAAATCCACAGATGAACATACGTGTGTGTTCATAATGTACAGCTCTGAAGTTGCCGTATGTATGTTTTCGTGGTCAGTGTCCTGCGGGTTTTAGATGTGCCTCTGCTCCAACACACCTGAATCTAACGGCTGAATTACCTCAGCATGCAATCAAGCTCTACACATTCCTGCTAATGAAATAATTATTTGATTGTTGAAGCAGAAACACCTGTAAAGGTGGCAGGATACTGCGATCCCTGTGTCCGCCTGAAAATCAACATCTAAAATCACATATGTAGCTAAGAACCGTGATCCAGTGATTCCTCACAGCACAGGTGAGTGAAACCAGAGGAATGGCAGCAGATCTCCAGTTTGGCAGCTGAAAACCAGTAAAGAAATGAAATAATGAGACAAACCCGGCAGCCCTCGGTTTCCCAGTCTCAACACGTATGGGACATTTTGGGGCAACATGTTTGGCAGTGCCCTCCAACGCCATCAGGAAAATTCAGGATGAGGGAATTTAATAATGCAGAACTGCAGTCCAACGCTGCGCAATGATCCACGGGGAAAGCAGAGCTGGCAGCAGGGAGCAGATTCTGGATGCTTGTGATGAAAACATTCAGTTAAAGTAAGGAACAATTACTGGCAAAATACAACACAGAGAGTCTTTAGAGGTGTAACATTCCGTTAAGGTGAGAATTGTTTTGGAGAAATGATTGAATTTTGTTGCCCTAAAGTCTCATTCTTTACTTATACAGACAGCTTTGTTCTCGGAATGAATTATTTTTATTCTTTTCTGATTCATGGATTGAGATTTTCTGGAGAGCTTTTCGCCCACAAGGCGATCTAAACTTTTTTCTGGTGGGTGGAAGGTTTTTTATTCTTTAAGCTTCCCAGTGGGTTAAAGCTATATTCCTCTCTGAACTTCAGCAGCTCCTTCACAGTGTATGTTTTCACACCAGATCAATGGAATCTCATGCCTTGAAGTAACTTAGACGTATGTGCAATTATTTACCTCTGTGCGTAATCTTTAGTCTGGCTCAAAGTCTGGCTATTAAATAAAAAGGTGGAATGATAATGGGTGGGATTTTGCTTCCAGCTGCAGAATTCAAGTGTCTTGATGGCTGGTTGCAGATAGATGGGAAGGGATTTCTTCTGCAGTGATGAGAAATGAAAACAGAAAGATATCCTGAATACAAATGGCTGCAAATAGCTGAGATAAGAGGGAAACCTAGAGTGGAGCTGTTGCTCCAAGTCAGAGTAAGGCAGCCTTGATTTCAAAGGTTTTCCAGAGATATCTGAAACTCGATTCTGGCCAGCGAAAACATTGGGAACATCACAGAGTTTTAGTTTAAATCTACCTTTCATAAGCATGGATGGATGGATCAGAAGTAGCTCCCTAAATTATAAACCAAAAACTTTGCATACAGAGGAAAAAAACCAAGAAGAAAGAGAAAAAAATAAGGTAAACTAATAACAAACGGATGTAAAATGAGCAACTCCTGGTATTCATGAGGTTTAGAGGTTACAACCAAACACAAATGGCTGAAATCCATAAACACTGGAGATCCCTCTAAAAACACTTATAACTGCCTATTTTAATAGTTCAAACACCAAATATACCTTAAAATGCATTAAGACACACAGTAGGAAGCAACCTAGCAGAAGCTAATAGCCAAGGCCTTCAGCCAATCAGCCAATGAAAACAAACGATCCTCTGGAACGGCCGCTTTGCCGTTGCACGTCAGGTATTGTACGCCTGGATATTTCAGCTTGCTGGGCTACATTTTCTTTTGACTGTTTTAGATGCGCAGCATGAAAATATCCACAAATGTTCAAAACTTCTGTGAAAAATTTGGAGTTATGTTACACTGAAAATCCACAAATTGGCGAATTTGTGAGCAATAAAAACCGCATATCGGCAGCAGTTCAACTGCAAACACTGCTACATAAATGAGCCGTTAAACAGTGAGAATAAAATTATAAAAGAAGATCTGTCTCAACAAATAAGAAACCTCAAAAATAAAAAGAAATAATCTTCCTTTCTTCCCTGTCTAGAAAAATCCCGGCTTCAAGAAATAAATCTGCGTTTTGACTGAAAACTCCTGAGGTAAAACAGGTAAGAGCTTAGCATGTTTTCATTTTCACACAGAGCTCCATTAACAGGTTTGAATCTAATATCCCAGGTTTAAAATTACATTTTAAAATTTTACAGGGAGCAGACAGGCCAACGTAGGGGAAACAGGATCTCTGCTGGAGGGTCCAGTCACATCTTTGGCTCCAACACCGAGGCTCAATGGAAACATTTCCACGCGGTTATTTGGAAACCCAGATTAAACGGTGCAGAAAGTTTCCAGCAATGATGTGGTAAATGCCTTGACATGTTTTTATTTTTTTTAATTTAATTTTACAGATGAACACGTCTGTAAGAACTGGTAGTTGTGCTGCAAACCCGAAGCAACCGAACAAAACTTTACTGCGGCTGGAAGGGAAAAGATTTAAATACCAGATTTTAAAAAATCAAGTATTTTTTTTTTAAGTTTTGAAGTTTTTCTGTTTCAGTAACTTTTCATGAACTATTCAAGTCAGTTCTTTCCTTTGTCTTTTTAACACGGAAAACAGAATTTAACAAACAGATTATCTAACAATCAATTACTTTGATCAATTTAAAAACGTCAACTTGAGAACTTATCAGGTTTTGTTAATTTTAAACATCTTAAGGTATCAAAGAACCTTTTAGCTGTTAAATTTACATAATCATTCCAGATAGAACTGCAGACTGTATGCAAATTGTTACAATAATCCTCCTGGTTATGTTCAAAATATTTGTTTTGTCAGTGTGGAAAGTTTTTGTTTAAACAAGAAAAAAATGGATCTTAAAATGATCTTCCAGACATAATCGCTCAACTTGCTTAAAATAATGCAAGAGCAACATTTGCAGCGTAAATGAAACCAAAAAGCTCAGAGTAATTTTGTCATTCAATTTAAAAGAGAAACATTACAAACACACCAAACTTTAGAACTGAGGTTTCTTTAAAAATACATGTTGAATTCCACCAGTGAACCTCTCAAAGTGTTTTTATCTTCTGATCTAAACATGTATTAAATATACATATTACATAATATGTGTCACTTACATTTTTCTTTAAAAAAATTATATATGTATATATATTCATTTCAATCTCACTGTGTCAAATTTAGCAACTGTAGACCTAATCATGAAGTCAAATCCTGTTTATTAGATTATAATATAATATATTTGTCTTCCTTTAGATGACTTGAATTTCAAACACATACAGAATATATTTTTACCCACATGCTCAACCACTTTCACATTTATCCTAACACAACAATACCCAATATCCTATAACACCAGTTTTAAAGTCCCTCCACTGGCTCCCTGTAGCTCAGAGGATAGACTTTAAAATACTGTTGTTAGTTTATAAATC